>JAEIIL010008024.1:0-43851 GCA_018905715.1 Drosophila lini | reverse complement strand
GACAAAGTTTTGGCTGAGGTTCAAACTTAATGGGATTTTAATGGCAAAAAACTCTGTAAGCGAAGGATTTGAAAGCTGACAAATGACGAGCAGCAGATCGAGTGAATTGATAGGGGGAAACCCCCTTTAATTGCTTGATGAGCGAGATAATTAAACAGATAAATTAAAATCTTAGCCTCAAGTCACAGACGTGTCTATGAAATATTTACCGGTGCAACTCGTGGGTGTGTCTGGCCGGCAGCAAAGGTCAACAAAATGTAGACAAATATACCTACTCTCTCTAACTGGCACATTCTTTTTCTGCTGAATTTACATCTTTGTCTTGCGGACTATGCCACATTCAGGTATTGTTTGAGTTAACTATGAAAACTTTAAATCATTTAATATTTTCAGATGAACCGGAAAGATTTAAGACAAGTTTAATCGAAGCCTCTACCTGTCCCTGACAGCCTTCAGAAAATCCGGCTTGGCCCCTTCTTTGTTTACCCTAAAACTTGTTTGGTTTTCGTTTCGCTGGAAATTTTCCAAATTTCAGGAATTTATAGCCATCAAGTCGTCTCCGGAGTCAAGCTAGTGAAAGTTATGATTAATAAACTGCCAAATGCGCAATGGAAAAACAAAGCAAACACAGCAGAGCACAGTCAGCCGTAAAACGCACATAATAAACAATAAAGTTTAGCCTTCTGCGTAGTTTTCCCATTATATATACACATAACATATAGTTTGCGGCCTTGGACGACCCACAAAATAGTTAAATGACAAACCAGGAAATCCATTATCCAAAGAGCTTGTTTTAGTGCTTTGGCGAAGAGAATGAAGAATGGAAAGAGCCTTTTTGCTGACAGAGCTCTTGGCAGCGCCACCTTTTTGCTTTCCTAAGCTGATTGAAAAATGTGCTCTCAGCTCGTGTAAATATTTTGCTTTTTGCTGGAAAGAATCCTTCTTACCTTGATTGCTCGCTGATTGCTTAGAGAGCTCATTAACTTTTCATTGGAGCCCAGGATACACTAAATTTCGTATAAGGCACATTATAATGTGTGTTTGGTTGTGCTTCCCGAAAATCGTTTTGTTTATCTGAGCCCCTTTAAAGTCGCGTCGTAGCTTTTTATAATCGTTTTGTTTACAGCCCGACCCAGGAGGATGTCTGCAGCACTTTTTTTATCCTTGAAGTACTTGTGGAACAAGCCCATTACGTCAAAATGCAAATTGCCTTGCACACACTTTGGGGGCTCCCAAAAAAGCGAAAATAAAACGAGCTTCAACAAGTGAACCGTGAAAGGCGGCGTATCTTTAAGGATACGGTTTGGGTTAGGGCTCCCCAATTCATCATATTCATATTTCCACTTCCCTGCCCCGCCATAAACTCTGATTAACCCTGGTGTGAGCAGGAGGTTTTTATTATTTAAATCTTTAAACTTCAATATTTAAATAGAATTTTTTGTATACTGAAGAAAATCAAGAGATAGCTTACATTCTTTAGATGACTATAAATAATTTTAACAGACACATTTGACCCCTTTTGCTCGCATAGCGGTTAAGGCAGGACCTCCATGAAGGCCTCAACTTTAACCTTGGGAAAGTGTGTGCCTGTGTGTGCGTAGCTCATGGTCACGCAGCCATTCAGATTCGATTGCGGCACATTCGTGCCGGGACAGGGTTTCCGATTGCGTCGATTTGTTGGCCCAGAAGTTTTTGGGCCGCCGCGCTGACCTTTTCTCTGCCGCCTTTGTCTATTTGTCTATTTGTCGTACCTGACCGCAGGAGCAAAAACTTTCATTTCCGCCCCAAAGGGAGGCCATGCATACATGCGTGTGTGTCCGTGCACTTGGCATAATATTTACACGCCTTTAAAGGGACATCTGTTTACTGAGCTATAAATATGTTGATAAATATTAATAAGAGCCAGAATAGTCCTGGCTTCTTTAAGTCTTAATTTAATTATCTTTTTTATTATAAACTTTTCGAAATTTCCCCAATTTTCCTATGTGCACTTTTATACATATGAGCCTGGCATATGTCTGTCGTCCTGCGGTTACCATTTCGCAACTATTTTCAACCTGCAATCCACATCTGTTCCGACTCCGTGCGTGTGTCCCTGCATTATTTTAGAAATTTCCACTCCGCCTCCGTAGATCTGCTCGATGGGTTGCTGGCGTGCCCCGGGCATATATATAGAGGGCAGGGCCCTCGGCAAATAAAACTTTTTGGGGTATTCCCCTTACCTTCACCTGCCCACCGCTGGGGGAATTATGAAGAAACGCAGATGGGACTGCGAACTGGGAACTGAAAACTGAAAACTTCGTGATTGCTGTGCAATGGCCGGCAATTTAAAATGCAAACATCTCGCGTAAATCCTTTTTGAATTGTTGGCCTCCACCGGCGATAAAGGTAGAGCGCCAGTGCAAGTGCAAGTCCAACTTTCGTATCAATTTGTAGCGATATTAAAGTTGCTTAACCTATTTTGAGTGAAACGAGAGAGGAACGGGCCAGAAAAAGGCCAAAAATTTGCATAAGCCACGGCAGTTGAGCGGATTATGGCCGTAGGGGTCAATATTACCATATGCCTTAAGAGGCTTAATTAATTTAAATTAATTTACGAATGAGTTCGCTGCTTGCCACATGTGAAAGTGCGCTGCTTAAATTTATTTTTATATATTTAATAAGATGAAGAATATTTACATTTACAAAAAAGGATAATTAAAGAAGCTCAGCGTTAAGAAATTCAATATTTTTCGGGGTAAACTATAATTTGATTTGATAATTTACGATTTAATACAAAAAAAGTTGCTCTCTGATAAAATAAATACTAAAGATTGATTGGGACTATTAACTGCAAATTTGTAAAATAAAAATTATGTTGAACATTCTTTTTGCAAGACCTATTTATTAAAAATAAAGGAAACCGGAACTGATTGATTACCATTATTAGTTGCAAATTGTTTATACAAATTTATATTGAATTTTCTGTTTGCAAGATAATATTTCTTTTTTATGAAAAGGATCCTTTGAGAGTAAGCCCGAAGCCTTTCCTGGAATATATATGCTGAATCCTGACCAAGGCAAATGCAAATGTCAGAAAAATACCCACAATTGCCTTAACCTTAGCTCATCCTATTTTTTTTCTTTGGCAAAACAATAAAGGGAAAAGTTACCAGATAAAAATTGTAATTTTCCGCCTCGATGCCAAGGAAGAATATAGATGGGTATGTACATATATATGCACAGATAAATGTACATATATGCGGGCATGAATATTAATACCGTATGAATAAAAGTTGCCCTTTGTGCGTTTGCTTTCGCATTCATTACGAAATTTCTGTGGCGTATGTGCTCCTTCGGAAGGCATTTCTGTGGGCTTCCCCGGCGCATTAATTCCTATTAATTGTTGCTGTTTGTCTTTCGCATTAAATATTTGCCCAACTCGAGGCCATTAACTCTGATTAATCAGCACTTAAGAATGGACCAGAACCAACTCTGGTGGAAGTATCAACCGAAGCAGCTTTAAGCCTTCGATTTGTCCCACAAAAGGCGAGCAGGTAGGCAGGTACTCTACTCTGCTGCTGTGCCATATGATTCATGGAGCACTTTCCTTCCAGCTAATTGGCCAATTCATTTCTGTAATCAATGCCGGGGGCTAAATCCTGGTCGTAGCTCCGCGAGGTTCAATGATTTTTACATGGGCAATTTCAGGACTCTGCTAATTAAACCCAATCCCACGTCCCGATGTCCTTAAGCCGATTGGGCATGGCAACTAATAACCTGACAACTGCCCACGCCACGTCCCAGACAGATTGAGTTTTTAATTTAATTAAATCCAGAGTCAAATGAGAAGGGCCAAAGGGAAACTTTCGCGCCATTTGTCACAAAAGCAACGAACCATTAAAACTGAGGCGCAAGTGTCAAGGGCAACGAAAAAAATAGCAAAAGAAGCTGAGGGAAAATGTATACATTCAGTATATATTCGCATTTTCAAGTGCCAAAAAAAAAACTAATTCGCATCAATTTCAGGGCCATCAAGTACGCGATTGGGCAAACAAAGAAAGCGAAGGAAAAGTCATCTCATATATCCGGTTTTAGCATTGTCACCAGACAATTAGATATCTGAACTCTTTATGGCAGTTCACGGAAAATGAGTGCTGTGCAGGACAATAGGGTTTGAATTTACTGAAAGTCTTTACTTTTTTCAGATTTTAAAATAAATATAAGTTACTTAAAGAAGTTAATTTATTTCATTATTATTTTATGAATTTATTTTTATTAATAAACTCATCAAGCAATCAATCATAAATATAGCTTATCTTCAGTTAGCGAAACATAATTTCCTTTTAAGACGATTTCCATTTACCAAGCACATTTTCGTATTATTATTTTAAGGTACATTATTTTTATCCTTGTTATCCACTTAAGGTATTTGTATTTATACTTTTTATCCCCCATTTTCGTATTGTTTTTGCCCCCGCAAAACACATTTCATCAATGAGCAAAGCCCGGGAGTCCTTATCAACATTTACTCCCTATTACGTTATTGCTCATTCAATTGCTATCAATTTAAAAATAATATTTACACACTCGTATTTTACGTTTCCCTTTTTTTTCTCTTACCGTGGATTTAAGGCGAATTTCCCACAATTCAGGCAAAGAAAATTGGTAGAAGAGAAACCAAAACACGAGGCGCATATAAACACTCGCATTTTGTAGCTCACATGACTTGAATGGTGGATGTAACAGGGAGTGGAAGTGGTGGGTGGTTTTCAGGGGGCCTTGCAGGGAGTTTGGTGGTTTTGCGGCAAGGCATTTGGCCTGCTTACGACATGAGAGCTCGCATACATTTCCCAAGTGTTTTTTGGTGTTGGCGCTGCGGTTATGAGCTGTTTATGCAACATTGCGCGATTCTATATTAATAACATTCAACTTTCCCAGGCACGTCGAATTGTATAAGAAAGTGGGAGCGCACTTTAAAAACACCAGCAGAGATTGCAAAAACAAAATTTATGAGTCTGGCAAGATTTTATGGGCCAAAATGAGGCTTGCATAAATATGGGAAATATTGAATAATAAATATAAATTAAAATACATTAACATTTTGAGTATTTTTTATTAAAAACACACACATTGAGAATTGTAGTTACTAGATACAAGGTTTTATTGTGTAAGTTTATTAGGGAAAGGGGGGTTTAAAAAGTAAGTATATATATTTATTTCTTTAAAAATTTTCCAGAGTATCCCTACTTCGGTTACATATTAATATCTCTTCACAATTGCTTGTTTTCTTTCCCCCAATTTCGATTAAGCAATGCATGTAATTCTGATATATGTACATAAATAAATGTGCTTGATTTCTACATGTTTTGCTGGCATCTTGAAATAATTTATTTGCTGCGGCATGTTACAAATATTTGCATTAAACAATATATTATTAAATTTATAACAAATACAGCAGGAAAAGCCGAAAAATACAAGCTCGAAGCAATATATATTTACATATATATTTTAAAAAGACAAATTAACTCGGGCGCCTTGCGCTGTCAACGGTCCATTATAGTCCGTTCGAAAAGTTTCTGCACTCTAATGTTTTTTGCTGTCAGAATGTCACAACAAATATCCTGTCCTCAGTCGCTTCCGTTGCCTGTCAGCATGTGCGTTTCACCATCCATTGTTCGGCATTCGTCGCCCGGCTTAGGAGTCCAGGACACGCCCAGTTCCAGGTGCAGCAATGCTGTCGACGGCACATAAATAAAATTAAATGCCCGGCATAAATAGAATGTCAGTTTGCTGAATTTCATCGCTGAAATATGACAGCTGACCACATTGTGACACTTTTTTCCTGTGCCAGGAGTCGTAGCCACTGTAGCCTTTAAGCCCCGAAAGCCGGGACGTGTCAGGATCCAGTTTTGTACATTGTTGAGCCATCATCAAATCTAATGGCAGTCATCTAAAACAATAAGGCGCTGCCCTGGCACTCGTTCACCGAGCGGTTAATTCTATTAAAATGTCAGTCGTCGACAGCCAGGGATAGGAGCAGGGAGATCTCGTTGCCAGATGCTCACTGTTTGGCCTACTGTCGTCTTCATTTGCATGTAAATACTATGGAATAATACACAAAGAAAAATTGGAGAAGGTTCAAAAGCATTAAATAAATGTGTTTCTGAAAAATAAACTTTCAATTTAATCATTTACCTACAGAAAATAAGAAGAACTTTAATACTTGTTAAATAACATTATACAAAGAAAAAATACATCTAGTTGCCGCCTTACTTTCTTATTAATTTAATTACATCCTTATTTCTCTGAGAAATATTATTTAAAATTTTATTTTCTCTGTGCAGAAATCGAGTTTTCCCAGGGCTTGTTATGTGAGAAGGCAGGCCTGTCCGTTCACCAAAAGTGTTTCTCGAACACTGTTTCCCACTCGACGCTCAAAACGTTTGCGGCGGACACAAAATGTTCATTGCCTAAATTATACAAAATAGTTTAAAGATGTAAATTTATTTGGCAAGCAAAGTGTCTGTTATTCGATGTAAATGTTTTTCAGAGAGAGAACGGCTCGGCGCACGTGGACAACTTATTTCAGAGGCCGCCCACCCGAAAATCGCTTTATACTGGCAAGTCCCAATTGGTTTACTTCAGCAAAGTAGTTAAGCGAAAGCTGGAAAATCGTATTTTCGGGGGCTTTTCTTGACTTTAAATTGTGTGTGTTGCTTTTTTTTTGTTCATCATCAGAAACCGTTTGACACAACTGGGTCGCTCCTCAGCATTTATTTTCCGCCTGTCGGTTCGTCGGCCTGTTGGAAAACTGGTTCAAGGAGACAAACAATTGCAGCCCCGTCGTCATCGTCGTCGTCGTCGTCGTCGTCACCGCAGAAATGTCGTACGAAATGGAACAACAACTCAGTTAAAGGTGCACAGCACAACATGGCTGTTGAAATATTTTCAGAGCGCACACGGGGCGTATGAGTGACAACATTCAGTGCAACGATTTTTTAATGAGTTTGGCAAATTGCAAAACAAAAGGGTGAAATCCAACTGTGATGGATGGATATCGAGACGGTGAATAAAAAATACCCTAGGGTACAAATGAATATATAAAAGGGTATTAAAAAGCTTACGCCAAAAAGAAACTTACTGAAATTTTCTTTATTTTCACAAAAATACATTCAACTTAATTTTAAAAATTTTCATAAAATAACTTAAAGCTTCTTAAAAATCGTAAAACCAGATAGAGCTCCTGACATCTTGAGAGCACCTGCTGACAGGCGAACTTTCCACATTCCCATTATTTCTTTACCCCTTCTTTTCCACTTTTCTTACCTGTAGACAACACCTTCAGCCAATTGGTGGGACAACAAAAGCAGACCCAACATTTATTCAACCATAAACAAGGAAAGTTTCTTTTCACTCCGGAACAATTGTTGTCGAACGGCTGCTGGTCACGCCCACCTATGCGCGGTCGCCTCTTAACTGGGCCGAAACCGAATCGAAATGACAACGAACACGCAACAAGGCCTTGTTGCAGTGTATACTAGTAGTGGTAGTAGTAGTGTTATCCTTGCTTCCGTTTCCGCCGCTTGGCTGTGTTTAATGAGGTTTGGGCCCGCACAAGTTGTTTGCATTTTTTACGACGCCTTCCCTCTACATTGCGTGTTTTCCGCGGATTCGGATTCGTCGCGCAGCCCTTTTGTTGTGTTATTGAAAAGCAATTAAGCCGGCTTTCCCCAAAACCCGTAAGCGGATCAATCTTGGCTTGCCAGTATAGACCTTAACCAGTTTTTTTGGGGTCAGTGGCCCTCTTTAATGGGGAAAACCAGTGAGAATTTAATTGGACATTTTTGGGTGAAATACTTAAAGAATGTTTGTAAAAGTAACTTTAGAAATAAATAAATATTTTGTACAAGCCATATAATGCTGTTATTAATAACTTTAAAATTTAATTGACCTTCTTTTTAAGTTCTTTCTTATATTTTTTCGTCTTCCAAAAGTTTTTTAAGCAAAATTTCCACCATAAATCCTTAAAGTACTCTAAGAGAAATTGACAGAAATGGCAGAATTGAATTTGAAAATGTTACAACAAATTTCGGGATTATGCTGGCTGTTGGCTGCTGGCTGACTTTCTCTGCTGTTTGCTTATCTTGTCAGCTGTTGCCTTGTGTTTGCTTACAATCAATCAATTACCAATGGCACGTGCACTCGTCTGGCAGCGTTCGGTTCGGCTGTGATTTGCCAAATAAATATTTCGCAATTTCCATAGGCCAAATGCAAATGCCTAACCATACGAAAATATTCGGCATAAATCAGTACTATATCTTTGTAACGGTAGCGCAGCGTAGCTGTCTGTGGCCAAAGGCGCGTAGCTGCCGGCTTATCCGACTTAAGCTGAATAATTTAACAAAATCAGTCGCGAACGCTCCACGTGCCAGGTTGGACGTTTTAGCCAAAAAATTCCGATCAGATCGAGATTTCTGGTCTGCCGATGATAACAACTGTCTCACTCACTTAACTAATGAACCACTTCAAAGGTTGGTCACTCGGGTTTTTTCCCTCTAATCTCCCAAGGAAAACATTTTCATTTCATTTTCTCGCCCTCAGTAAAAATCCTGACCCTTTCGCCACCTTGACAACGCAAAAACGAAAACGGAAAACTTGCGCCATTGAATATTCCCTGGATTGGCCTCCAACTGAGGCGTGGGCCATAATTAAAACATTTATCAAACTTTGTTGACAAATGACTGGAATTTGTTTGTTTTTACCCCCGAACCCACGACGAGCAGTGGGGAAATCTATTGCGATTGGGGCTTTTTTGCGCATTTATTGGGCGAGCATTAGACACAGGTTGCGTGAGCAATTTAAATAAGCCTTTGCCCAGCCCTACTTTTTGGAACATTTGATTAATGTTTAAGTGTTTAAAATGAATATCAAGGAAATGTATGCAAGTTTTTGGCGTCTCACCGCGATCAATCATCGTCAAGTGCGATATTTGCTGGTTTATATTTTCAATTTATGGATATTGCTGAGGCTGGCATGTGACAAAAAAATGTAGCTTGTAAATACTGAAAGCATATATTATGAGGGGGCGTCAAGAGCCGCAGGTGTCAATGGGTTTTCAGCTAACGACTTGGCATAAATATCCGTGGCCAACGTTGCGTATGCGTAATGGAAATGGCTTTCAAGCACGCATAAATGTGGAAAGCGTGCGGGAAATATTTCCGGCTAGCGTGTTCTAGCTTTCTATACAATATTTGGGGTTTTCCGGGAATGTATGGCATATGTATATGGTAAAAATATATAGTTTCAAGCAATCTTTTTAAGTCAAAAAATATTAAAAATTATAACATAATTGAAATTAGGTATTATTTATCCCAGAAGTTCAAGCTATGCTTTAAATATTAAAAGCAAATAGCAACAATGTATATTTTTATGTCCGCATTAATGATATCCCATGAATATGATTTCCACAGAATGACCAAAAATAAAATTACAGTGAACTCTCGCATAATATTCTCAGAGCCCTAAAGTCCCACTCAAATCACTAAGCTAGCCAGAGGACTATGCATTAACGAACTCAATGATGAGACAACACAGAACGTGGGCAGCGATGGACAGCTTTTCGAAATGAAATCCATCAAAATTTGACGTGCAATTGCATGGCAAAAATGTTCACACATTGGGGCGAGCATAAATTACACAGTAATTAGAGAGGGGGGCGATGGGAAAAGCTGCTGCTGCTGCCGTTTCATATGAATTTTCCTTTTTGCCTTACGTTGCCCGACCCTCCCAGCAATTATGCTAATTTTTTTCTGGCCTTTCTGCTTGGCCACCGCCAACTGGCGCACATTTTAGGAATTGTTAAACAGCCGAAAATTTTCACAGCCAAGGACTGGGGGTAGGGTCTGGCCTTGATGTGCGCTTAATTCAATGAAATTTGTAGCAATTGCATTTGAAATTTGCCTCAGAGCAGCAAACCCTGGCTGGCCCGGCTTGTTTTATAATTAATGCTGCTGCTCCTGCTGATGATGATTTAGCGGAAATTGGTGTGGAATATTTACATATTTCGTTGGGAGAGATTTTTAATTTGAAATGTTGCCCCAGGGGCCCTCCCTAGTAGTTTAATAATTAGCTACGAGTTTAGTTTTTGGGAATGGTCGAGAGTTGGTCATTTATTGGAAAAGTTTACACGCTTCAAAAATCATTAAAGATAAGTTGTATAATTGTAGTTTTATTGTAGTTACTAGATTTTACAAGGAGTCTGGGCATAACATTTAGATTTAATTGAAATTAATAAGGTTTTATGGGTAGTATGTAAATGAAAATTAGTTCGAATTTATTATTTGTTAGAAAATATAAATAGTTTTTATTCATACTTAGCATTTTAAAGCTTTTCAAAAGTCAGAAATAATTACTTTGAAAAGTTATCTGCACAAAAATGTATAGAAACTAGTTGAGTAATTTGGTCTTGGTGCCCTTAATTCTTCGTTGCCCTAGTTAAACATTCAAATGCAAGGAAAACTTTCTCACTGCTGATTTATATTTATTATTTTAAAGTATTCAACAAGTTCAAGTAACAACAAAGTGACCCCAAAATGACCCAAATTCAGGGTAAAGTTTTGCTGTTTTCCCAAAAACCGCAAACTCGGCAGCGGTCAGTGTGTGATGGACAGTCAGTCCTCCCTGCTTGTGCTTTGACCCAGCGGATACTGGGTTTATACCCAACCCCTTTGATTAGTTTTTCGTTTATATCGCTTATACCATCCTCTCAGCGTCCTTCGTATCCGGCACTCCACTTCCGCTCTCTCTTGGAATTCTGAAAAGAGCTGCAAATCGAGTTTAGTTGCAGTTGCTGTACAGAGGGAAAAATCGTTATTTATTATTGTGGGGATACTAATTAAATGTTAATAAATTTTAAAATAAAATTTAAGATGGCTTAATTCTTATAAAATTGTTAAATGGAACCTGTTAAGTGTGTTAAGTACCAACATTTTCTGGCAGTGCTAATACCAACACAGAGGGAATTGGCTGGTTTCAGCTCAACTCTGTGTGTTTGTAAGAGTGCCACCATATCATATACCCATTCGTACTCAATGGCATTTAGCTGGCTGTCCCTTGGAAAAAGATGGATTCAATTGATTCAGGGCCCTGTTGTGTTTATTTCATTTCATCTGCTCTCCTGTGTGTGCGTCTGCAAATTGTAAATACTATTTGGGATTTACAGATGGCCCACTGAATGTAATTTAAGGCAAATACCGAAGGCTTTGGTTTTATTGAATTGCAGCCATAAATTGGTTTCTAATTGCATTTCGGCCAAGGAAAATATTAGTGTAAGAGGCCAAACAAGGTCGAGCAAATGCTGCCAACCCTGGTGTAAGCTGTAAACCACTTTCTTTAATTGACTTTGCAACTTTATGAAATCATAATCTGTAAGTAATTCACTTCCATTTCAGTTGCGCTCAATCAGTTTTAATAAAGGTAATTTTTTTGTGGACATATTAATTATCGAATTTCATTTGATATTTTTGCGTTTTTACCTTTTCCATCATTTACATAATTGAGTTGGTACATTTTTCATTCAACATTGTGCTGGCTCAATTAAATGGTGATTTTTTCCAAGGCTTTAAATTTACAGATAAAACGGATACAAAAAATCCTTAAATGAGAAGTCAAATCAATGCAATTGAGCGTAAATTTTGATTTAAATTGTAATGAAAATTACGCATTTTTTAAGATCTTAAATTTATGCTTTTTTTGGGCCCCAATTTGAGTTCAATTAATGTTAGGAAATTATGCAGGGCAATGGCTGCGCGCATCTGCGTCGCCCACTCCTGATTTCGGAGGTCCTTTATCAAAATGGATGGCAGGACCCGCGGGACATTGTGTTGCATGAATGATGAACACTTAGCATTTTGTAATTTCAAGGCACACTGACATTCTCCATCGATTCGAAGCACTTCCGGGTGATGATGATGTTGCCTTTGGCAATCCTAAGTCATACATCATAGCCATGAAACTGCCGGCCATTAACAACTACGAATTGGGTCATCAGTTTGGCCTCCGCGATCCCTTTCTCCCTCGAATGTCGCTGACAAATTCGCCTCGGCCCCTTGATTAAAATTACAATTAATCAACGCAGCTCTTGACGCTGCCATTGCTGCCATTTTGCTTTTTAGTCACTTTTTACTGTCATTTGTCCGTTTATTTTCCACGTCCTTATTGTGACAAGGACCGAAAAGGGCCAGAGGACCAAAGAACGTCGAGTGCCTGATATTTAAGTGCCAATCACAGGGTTTTTGCTAGCAGTAAATGGCTCGAAAATTAAATTCAACGCCAATGGGATTTCGTTTACAGCGTCAAATTAAATGACGATTCGAGGCAGCAAAATGCAAGACAATTAGCTCACTTTTATTATTGACAAAAAGCATTAAAACTTTAATAATGAAAACTTGGGAATTTAAAAGAGAACATAAGCTATAAAAGTCGAAAAGGTGAAGTATATTTTATTATCGAAGGTATAAAGTTGTGGCTTTTTTGCGTCAAAGAAAAGTAATAATTTTTGTTTCAGTACTTACCTCTTTTCCCTCCCTAAAATAAATAAAATAAATACATTCATACCATCAAGTAACATATATTTTCAATAAAAAAAGAAATTAAATCTCTTCTTATCCTACCGAATCTTTCGCTTTATAAATACACCTTATATCATAGTTGAACTATAGCTAATTTCGTTTCATTTTGGTATCTGAAGGATGCGCTTTGCACTTAAACTTACACAACTATTTATCCGGGAAAACTTAGTCAAGTAAATATCACTTATCAAATGTGTGTGTGTAGGTGTCGTCATAAAGTGTTCAAAGCTGCTCCCCGGGAGAAATCGCAGATTTTCCATTTGATTTTCCAGCAGAGCGAAGCCGAAGCGAAGAGGGGCTCACAATCCACAACTGCAACGCTGGCGGGAAAATATTTATGTATAAATAGGGAGCAGCCATAAACAATTTGTTTGATTAATTAATTGGTCTGTACACAGTAGTTAGCTATTAGTGGGGATTTCATTTACAGGGAATTGTTTCTTGTTTTTTTATTCTTTTAGGGAGTAGTTAAGTGCTAGAGGGTTGGGACATCTCACAGCCAGAGAGCATCGATGGCATCCTCCACGTCCTCGTCCAGCTTCACCTCCTGCTGCGTGCTAGACTGCTGATGCTGGTCACTGACCAGAACGGCCTTGGCCTTGACCTCATCGGAACTGCTGAGCAGGACCATCAACAGGACACTGCTGCGTCGGTTAATAGTGGTCCTGCCCAGCTCTAGATCGGAATCAGTACAGGCATCGGCCTCTTTGTGTGGCTTTTGGTGGCGCAGTTTTCTTAGCCACTCAGTGGTGGGCCAAATGCACTTGCCACTGCCGCTGCGACGTCTACGATTCTGGCTGGCAACTATAGAAATTAAAATAGAGAAATACATAGAAATATGTATATTTTTGGTAAGTATATTTAACTAGAGATTATAATATATGGTTTTTATTTCTATTTAATACATTTTAATAAAACTACAGGAAACTTTAAGGAACAAATATTGTTTCAAGCCTTTAAAATTGCCTAAATTTTGTATAATATGTTTAATATATATAAAATTAATATTATAAAATAAATTACAAAATATATACATATATATATAGTTAATATATCCCCACCATCCCTACCTGAAACCTCTCCTCTTTTTTGGCCGGGCTGCGCGTGCAGCACTTCCACCAGGCTGATGTCGTTAGTGGCGCCAGCACATCCATCAATTTCAGTCGCTGCTGTCGCTGATGTTGCTGCAGCTGCTGCAGCTGCTGCTGTGGATGCTGCTGCTGCTGCAGAAGCTGCTGCTAGTGATGTTGCTGCTCCTGCTGCTGCTGTGGATGATGCCGCCGCTGCGGTTGACACCGCTGCCCGGCCGCTGCTCTCGTGCTACACATTCGTCACTTGCGTCGTCAGGCCGAGATCGATGGCCATGCTCTTGCTGGCGGCGTCCGTGTGTAGTAATCGCTGCCTTCCATAGCCACCGCCGCCGCCATAGCCATAGCCATACCCACTCCCCCCGCCGCGCCCCTCGCCGTCATGCTGCGAGAGCGGCAGCCACTTGTCCAGCCAGCGCGGCCGGAAGAGCAGGGCGAACGTGCTACGGAACTGGCGACTCATCGAGCAGTAGAGGATGAAGTTGATGCTCGAATTAATAAGTGCCAAGATGTCCATTAGGTCACCTGCAGCGGGACATTGAAATGCAATAAGTGCGGAGTCATCGTCACACTACAAACACGCCATCTGTTGGGTGTTGGTTTTAGTCAGAGTTCAAGGTTAAAAGGGATTCTGGTTGGTCTTTTGAACATTTACAGTGGGGAAAATATTATACTTAGTAACTAAAATAAGAAAGCTAACTTCGATAAGCCGAAGCTTGGGTAATTTATAATTGATCATAAATATAAAATAAAATATCAATTATTAAACATTTTAATATTCTGACTGGATCGATTGGAAAAAACTCTTAATTTGCAAGTACTTTTTCCCAGTGTACCAAGTAAACAAAAAGTATGTTCTACAAGACCAAGTCAAGGCCAACGTCAAGGCCCCAAATTTGTGGTGCAATTATGGGAGTCAGCGGTGCGTATGATTGATGGCCAGCTGGCCCATCACGAAAATACTAGCCATAAATTCAGTCAATTATCATAGCCAATAAAGCAATTAGGGGGTTTTTGCAGATGAGGAGGACGAGTACATGGAATACTCACTCAGCTTTAGGTAACACTGCAGGAAGAAGGCATCGCCGAGGAGGGCATTCAGCAGGCCCATAATCCCCTGCGGGAACTCGGTGATTAGGAAGAGCAGCAGCACCGCCAGGAGCATCCTGGTCGTTCGATCCGTCTGCTTCTCCTTCTCCAATAACTTGCAGCTCTTGGGCTGAGTGGGCGTCACCACTACCTTCCCGTTGACTATCGGCTGCATGTCGTTGGCCGCATGGCACGCCAGGATCTTCCTCCTCCGCTTGGCCTCCAATAAAGCACCGATTAACCGCACCGAGAGCACGGTCAGGGCGAAGCAGGGTATCAGCTTGATCAGGACACTGTATATGAGGAAGGTGGCGTTCCTGAACTGTCGATCGTGCAGGGCCAAGGCACTGTGATATAGCTTGTAGACCGTCACGTTTCGTTCACCCATCATCGCCGGAGTTGTTCCTGGTGTCCAGCTGGTGAGAGGCACTACTGTAGTCAGGGTCAGTAAACTGACGGCCGTTCCGTTGGCCGAACCACTCGGCATTGCCCAGGATACATCCGGCGTAGTGCTGGACATGACCTGCATGGTCACATCCTCCTCCTGCTCCCGATTGTAGTCCAGAATATACTGACTCAACGGCACCGAAGCTATGGTCTTGCCACTCGCATCCAGGGTCTCCAGGAACTTGGCTATAGCTGTGACCAGATACAACCACGGTGACACTACCAGGACACACACCACATAGGCCGTGGCAATGGTGATCAGTGTCGTTCTCATGCCACACCAGATGCGATTCCGTTGCGGATAACTCACAGCTATGTAACGCCACACGGCCAGCGTTACGGTGAGCCAAATGGAGATGGTGTGCAGCACCTGGGGGAACACCGAGTGGAACTTGATGAAGCAGGCCCAGCTGTAGCTCAGCTGCTCCTCCCGCGGCAGCCGGGCACTGAGTATGTAATCGTGAACCGTATAGGGAATATATTCCAGCATCACAGCCAGATCGGCCACCGCCAGACCCGTGAGTATGGCGTTCGTTGGGGATCGCATCTCCCTTCGGGTAAGCACAATGATGTTTAGGGTATTTGCAATGGTGCCCAGGATGCAGACAATAAGCGAGAAGTAGCCATGAAAGTATTTGTAGCTGAGGAAGAAGGAGGGTTTCGAAAAGGGGGTTACTTCAATTATTTGTTATTCTCTAAATTTAAATTTGAATTAGTTACTATAAAAACTTCAAAGTTTCTTAAAAGAGTTTTTCAACATCTTGATTACCTTTTAAATAGAATAGAAAGATTAAACCTTTATTTTACTTAAAATAGTCGCATGAAAATTGTAATTTATGTTGCTGTTATAATACTGTTTTTATATATGGGTGAATAAACCATAATAAAGAACGAAACACTCAAGAAATTAATTATATCAAGCTGTTCTTGCTGCCACAACTTTACAGATTAATAAGGAAATACATAAAGAGGGCAGTAAATTCATTAAAATGCATATTAAATATTATTTATAGACTTCATCCACCTCTTAGCTCTCCACTCAATTTAAGAATTATTAATCTCAATTTAAAAATTATTAAACTCAATTTAAGGCTGGAGTATCCTTGAATTAGCTTTACTTGGTTAGTCTTTCGCCACCTTGGGCCGGAGGCAATTACACACATGATTTCGTTATGCACGCCTCGGCCGCCAGGCTGGAATCATTATGCAAATTACATTTAAAAATGTAATTAATATGCAGGCATCCCCACGAGACACAGAGCCACTGTCCCGTGCCCTGGCCCGTTCCCCAACCCATTCCCCGTTCCCTTATCCGTACTCACTTTGTGTGAAAATCATCGATGCCGGTGCCGCAATAATGCGGCTGCGACATGTTCGTGACCATGGTGTCAATGATGAGCCGGTCAGATGGTTGGCTTTTCGGTTGGTTGGAGTCCTGGCCAGCGACTCCGTTTGATTGACAGCAGCTCCACTGACTCCTGCGGTTCCACGCTGCTGCTGCCCTGCCCTGCCCTGCCCACTCACTAGTCCTCCTCGCCTTCGGTTCTCCGCAGTCGTCTCATTAAAATTTCCTCTCCGAAATACCAATATTTAAATATGCAAACTGCGTGCTGTGGGTGAAATTTGACCTGCAACGAAATAAACAAGAGCGTTAGCCGAATCAAAAATAATTTCACGGTGACAAATGTAATTTTAGCTCAAATTTTGGCAACTGAAATTCCAAAAATGCCACAGCAAATGGCAGAGGAATGCAGTTCAAAGTTGAATTTTCGCATGAAAACAGGAAAATGTCAAGACCATTTGCCAGAAAGCACAAACACAAGCCTGGCTGACAGGCAAAAGTCCCCAACTGACTTGTAATCAATATTACGCATACGACCCGTGTGCAAGCGACATAACGAGATGCTTTCATCGGTTTTAGGCCGCAAATTGCTGCAACAGCCTGCTGGAAAAGGACACATGGCAACTAGGCTAAAGTCCCACACGCATTCCGTTGACGTAATTCCATTAGACGAATGAGGAAATATGGAAAGTCCTGGCGACTCCAAGCAAAGCCTAGCTGCAACCACAGTTGAACTTTCAGCGGCAGTTGCAGCCTTGCCAGTTTCGCATTTAATTAAAAGTTATTTTCTCACTGTCTAGTCCAAGTGTCAAGTTACTGGAGTGTCGGACGCTTATCCGGCAATAAATCTGATCTTGGCCATTGGGCCCAAATGTTTTGTCAGCCATGAGGAGTGATAATACAATTTCAGCTTTTGGCCATTCATATATTTGTGTCCTGTTTTGTTTGTGATTTCAAGCAAAAAATCTTGTTTTTCGGTTTTGTAAGCTCCTGCTGCTGCTGGCTCTGGTCTGGCCCAACTTCCATTACAGTGATTAAGTCCTTCTGGGCCGGAGATTTTTCTGCAGACCAGGGCTTACGCCGTTTGACTTGGCTTAGTCCTGCTCCACTGCTGACTCACCAAAAACTTGGGAAGGCATTGCCAAAAGTTTTAGAGTGGCTTTGGGTGCTGGTAATTACCAGTAGAACTGGTATATATTTGACCACGAAATTGATAATTAATCCTTGTCATGCATATTGAATTAGCGCCAACCAAAAGTAATTTTGCCATTTAAAGACAGGAAATCTTTAAGGCTCTAAGCTTAGATATTTGGCTAATTTCAGCATGGGGCTCATAATTGAATTGGACTTTGTGGCAATATTCGCCTTGAATATACACCAAAATTACAATGCAAACACGCAGAAATAAAGCAATAAACAAATGTGTCCCACTGTCTCATTTGGCCTCCAACTAATGTAACTAATACGCACCGTATGCCGGCCATTACGGAAGTTTTGCTAAGCACTGCAAGAAATCAGGAAAATAATTTGTTTGGTAAAAATGTATAAATAAAAAAAATGATATAAATATTACCTTTAACTCATAGATAATCTTACACAGAAGACTATTTTTGCTATAACAATTTATTCTTCTATTATTTGTAACTCCCATTTTTCTCTATGGAAGGTGTTTGTCTTAGGGTCTGAGTACTGCCAATGTCAAGTGCCTGCTGACCAGCCACCGACTGCCATTAAAGTTGCGGCCGGTCACGTAAGTGCGAGGACTTGTTGACGATGACAGGAACAGCGGAATATCTCAAAGAGGGGTGGCTATATATATACATACATATATATTTAGGGGTAGGTTGCTGGGCTGCTCATCTCAAGTGCCTGCCAATGACAGCATATCCTTCGACCGCAGACAAGGAACAACACTTGCCGCTTAATAGACAACAGCAGACACACAAACGCACACAAAACCACCATTTAAGCGATCTAATGAAGCCATTGCGACCACTCTGCCTGTTGCATTATTAATGCCACCCCCTCACAACCGCATAATGGTTTCACATAATCAGCTCGGCACTGCCCATTGCCTCCTTCTCACTTCCCCGCACTTGCCCTATTTTAATTACACTGAGCCACGCCCTTTTGACAGTCGTCAGCTGCTAGCAATTGTCCATTCAAATTGAAGTTTGATTGTGGCCTGGCCATTAGCCAAACATGGTGTTGTAATGGCCCGATGTCTGATTATCTGCCAACTGAAACGGTGGTAATTTGTTTAAAGTACAATCGGATTAAGGGTTACAAAGGTTAAGGGTAAAAAAAAGGTCTGCTAGAGAAAGAAAATAGTAAGTAAATAAAATATTTATAAGAAATGTTAACAAGAAGATTATTCCTTTAATCTACTGTTCACTACTTTTTCTCTGTGCAAAGAAGGGACCACAAGTCAGTTCTCTTGCCTTTTTTATGCACCCAATGAGCCGCAGTTCAAGCCACTTCTGAGGCCAAGTACAATTACATCTTGGGCATGTCCTCGAGCCAGGACAGGACGGGACAGCACGGAGCACATGAGCCAAACTGGGCCAACTAGTGCACACAATCCTGCGCTTTACTTTTGGCTTTGGGCCATATAATGAGCATACAGTATGTGCCGCACTGTATCTGACCCCCATTTTTGGTGGCTTCCCTCTGAGTGTGTGTGTGTTTGTGTACTGGCTCATTTCGCCGCCCGGAAATGTTTCTGGCGAACCCGGGAGAGCCCTTCGGCCCAGTGCGGTTGGAATCCACTGTTGTAAATTTATGAAACGAAAAGCTCCGGCACACATTTTCAGCATTTTCCACCCAGCAAATCGCTGGGGATGGGAGTGGAAAATTATGCCAGAAGGTAACAACTGCCACGTGCTGCTGACCGGGTTCGCTTTAAGTTGAGGTTTTTGCAGGAGGCGGAAATCCGGTTTTGAAGCTCAAAAGCACACACGCGCACGCACTCGTTTCAAACATTTGAGTTTCTACTAAGCGGGGAAATTTCTCAGCTACAAAAAAAAGAGACTACCCAGACTTTGAATTGCCCCAAGTTATACCCCTAAAAACCCGCCACAAAAAACAGTGTAGAAAGAGAAAAAATGGCGGCACAAGAGGAAGCCGCAATAACAAAAACCGGAAGCCATCACCAAGGACGCTGACATTGGGGGCACGACTAAGCGCATATAATTGAACACTTGTCACGGGCACACGAGCTGCGTATGGCCAATATTCCGAAACAGGCAATCAAAATCTCGTACAGCCGTAAACAACAGTATGGAATGGAAAATTTCCCTGTTTTTTGTGCTAAGTTCAACAGGACTGGCCCAGTGCCATCAAAACACAATCAAAAATAAAATCGAATATGACTAGCGGTTTAGGCCAGAACAAGAGCTGGTAACAAGAAAAAAGGCAAGACAAACTAAAGCTAAATGGTTTTTCTGCTAGGTCCAAGAGGGATTTTGTAATTCACAATTTTCCACTTGCCACTTCCTCTGTACTCTCGGCAATTTTCACTTGGGCCTCTGCATGTGGAAATTCTTGGCTTTTGGCTTCTCCGGTTGCCTAATTGCTGTGGCTTGTTGCGAAAATGCCCCTACACTTTGGTATTATTTTTACGAAATTTTCTGTCTTTCGTTTCCTTGGCATTTGGCGTTGAGCTCGTTTTTGGCGCCTCTCGAAACTTTTCTCGCCACAATTCTGCTCGGTTTCATAGCCCTGATGAGCAGAACTCTTCCTTCCGTGCTCCCTCTTCAAGGCCAAGATCTAGGGGTAATGCAATACAACTAACTCCATTCAATTAGCCGAGGTAATTCGTCGAAACTTTGATGGACAGCTGGACAGTTGCTGCCGCTCATTGATTTGGCTCTCCAGGCAACACACACTGGAGATGCGAGTAAGATTGAAGGGCATTAGGAAATGTCTTCAATTTTGACACATATGCTTATCGGTTGCCCGGGGCAGTACTTTTCCCAATTTCCCTCCAACCACATTTCTCCATCCCAACAACGGCTCTTAAAAGCTTTCTGTACTGCCACATCTTCATCTTGTTTGTTTGTTTCATATTTTTTCGCCTTGTTCTTTATGACGGAATGCTTGGATTTCCAGTGCTTCTAGGCCGCTGCCACTTAATGCCATAAAAGTTTCGCAGCACAGACAGAAATTTTCTGGGTTTTTGGAGCTACAATTATATTTTATGATTATAGTAATTATTAATTTCTTAAAATTACAATGGCATCTAATTAATTAAATTAAATAAATTTAGAATAATTTTCTCAATTTTATTTTTAAACATCTTTTATTTTCCATTATAAAATAATTATATTTTATAATCATAGTAAATTATTTTACTAGTCAAAATTAAATTTTTCCCTGTTATAAATTATTTCATTTGTTCTCTCCTGGTTTGGCATTGTCTCCCTGGGTATTTGCTCATTGATTTCACGCTCGCTTTATAAGTTTGTAAAATGTGTGTGTGTGGAGTGTGTTGGCTGGATGTGCACTGTCTGTATAGGATGTGTATGCTGTGTGTGGGTGGCACAAGAGTCAACAGGGCACAGAGTGTCAACGCTTTTGCTGGCGCCTCTCTCAAATATTTGCCAAGCTAAGGCGGCCCCCGAAAGTCGGCGCCCAAACATGAGCGAATTTTGTAATTAAGCATTCAGAAAACGCTTTGGCCCCTCTCTGGTGGGTGATGGGTGATGCGGATGTAAGTGGTGAATCCCTTCGCCCACATCAACACATCAACGGCTGTCCGTCACTTGACAATCAGGCAGCCGCAGCGGAAAAGCGAAGGACACAACTGCATATTTTAGGGGAAAATCTGAAAATCCCCTGGACAGTCACAGTCATGAAAATCCCAATGAATTGGCTATTTTTCAGGTAGACTTCTTTAAAGCAAATAATTCCAATTTTAATTGCAATCTAAAATCAACATAGTTCTATATTTCTAAGCTCTAGTTCAAGGTCAATTATTTTATTGAACTTTATTTTAATTACAATTTATTTACCTTGGCTTAGGAATATATTGTTGACAACACTGATGTATAAGGGTCCTGCCTTAGGTCAAGGTAATTGCAATGTTTAGGCCACAGCTCGAGTTGGCAGCCAACTTTTCCCGGCCATTGTTTGGTATTATTTTGCTCTGATTAGTTTCCTGTGCAGTTTTCCCCCCTTTCTACCTTTTGTGTTGATGTTTTTCAGATATTTTAGGTTAATTAAAACTGTTGACAATGGCAGACGCATTCACATAATTACTGCCTGCGGTTGGATCTCAATTATTTATCTTAATTGAAGTCGGCTTTTTTATGTTTGTGACATAAAAATATTATTGAGGCTCTAAAAAGCCACTTATCGCTGGGAATTACCTAATAAAACTTATTTGGAATAGTAACATTTGATTCATAAACTGTTGGGACGCTTCCATTCAATTAATATAACAATCTGCGTTAATTGAATGAATTCATTTTGATTAGGTTCAGGTTTTTTAGTGGCTCATGTGGGCTTAGTTTGTGATTTCTAAGTGGGATAAGTGCCTAATAAAACTTGTATTTAATTGATAGACAGCTAAGGCACTAATTCAATTAATATTTCAAGTTTCTGTGGTTTCAATATACGATTTTAATTTAATTGAAGTGACGGTTTTATCTTAAACATGAGGGTGGTTTTATGTATGTGTCATAAAGGGAATATAGGTCCATAAATCGTTGGGAAATGCCCTAATACAAATTTTATTGGAAGCCTATACATTTATTCATTTATTTCATTGGCAAACTTTTGGAAAAATCAGTCGCTAATGGAGCTTCCAATCGTTATTAATATTTCAATCTGCGATAATTGAAACTGCAATGCCATGTGCCAAGTGTCACGCCATTTACTTCGATTATATCATCATTTGGCGCCGATTTAACACCCTCCCTACCCGGAAAAGCCTATCCTATGTCGCTGGATAACGGAGGCATATGGCATAATGCCGGATCAGCGATTCATTTCAATTTAGCAGCTCTCTCTCGTGTCTGTGCGTCTGTGTATGAGCTGGCACTTTTTTAATTTGTTTGCCCATGGCCCGTGCTCGGGACATGATATTAATCTGCCTGGCTTATCGGACTTGTTTATTGTTGAGGGTCTATATAGGCTGTTGTCTGTAGTCTGGGCCATCGGTGGTTTATTACAGTGAAATTCTGAAATTCAACCTGCCATCAGCAATCGGCAGTTGATTAGCAGCATAAGCCCCGGCTCTCTACCGATTATTCCCTTTGTCTCTCTTTGTTTTGTTTTGTTTTTCGCCCTATAAAATATTAATAAATTATGGCAGCGATAAATAGAATTTCTCGCACTTTCATTGCTATGAGCAGACATTTATTTTGGGCCAGCTTGTTTATTGACTGAATGCATTTGGTAAATATCAACAAAGTACTTGGCGAAGGGGATGTTAACCGGATTGCTTTAATCAGAAAAGAAATACTTTCAATTTGTTTGGGAAAATTGTTTTAAAAATTAAAAAAGGATTTTACAAAAGGCCATAAATTAGCAACACGCTTTATTAGCAAACTACTTTACTTCAATTATCAGAAGCGATTTAAATAATTCCTGAACTTAGTGTAAATATATTAATTTAATGAACTGGTAAAAGTAACACACGTACCACTGGTAAGCTAATTAAAATAAATATAATTATTATATTAAAATAACAAACACCATAGAAACAAGTAGTTGTAGTTTATGTAATGGTGTGATATTTTCTTTACCCGACTTTAAACATTTTAATTAGCTTTATTTTATTATCGTGCAGCTATAAACACGCCAGTTATTATGTAGTGTTTATTGGCTATTAATTTCTGCCCTTCAATTGCGGTCATTAAAATGCTTGCGGCTAATCCGATGGCAGATATGTGGCGAAGAGAAGTCCATACTAATTGCATTTGTTGCAAGGCAATCAACTTCCGCTTGCCGCACAGCAGCTGCTTGGTCCATAAATTGAATTTGGCAAAAGACAAAACCAAGTTGGCTGCAAATTTATAGTCCTTTCAGGACGCAGCTTATCGCAGCTCCACAATCGACAGACTCGCTGAGTTTATATATTTTCCAGCTCCCCAGTGCCGGCTGTCTGTGGCAAGGAAAATAATATCCGTTGCTGCCAAAATAAACCTAACAAGCAAAGCAAATTTTACACAAAAAAAAAAAAGAAAAAGAAGAAAAGAATGGAAGAGAAGAAATCCGAGTGCAAGGATACCCTTCAAGCTGGAACTTATTTCCCAAATAAAATCTCCTGTTGCATGTCCCCCGTATCGTTAGCAATCCCGAACAGCAATTCCGCCATCGATACAAATCCCAGGCACTTGTGGTGAGCACGTCCTCATGTCGCCATGGCGAGGACATGACAGGCAATCCACCGAAAGGGAACCCCGACAATAGGAGACTCCGGCGCGGTCTGCTCAATATTATTTTTCAATTTATTATCGAGTACCTGCTGCCGCTGCCTCTGCTTCGCGGTTCGGCGGTTTTTATTTCCCAGCATTTTGCTTTCTATTAAAGCGCCATCAATTTGGCGGACAAGCCGTCAGCTAACAACATTTAGTGTTCGGCCAAGGGCAAAGAAAACGAAAAAAAAAAAACAGCAAAAAAATACAACAAAAAATAAAAATAATGGCGTTAACTGAATTTCCAGACGCCTTTTCGGGCGAGACACTAGACGACAGCCAACACAAAAAATGGTATAGAACCGAAAAAAGTGCTATCAATTTTTCATAGTCAAACATTTTAACTGCTATGTCATAATAAAATTAAATGACTTGCCCGCAACCAGTCCAGCAGCTGCTGGCCATGGCCAAGTGTTTGCTTTGGCTTCCAGTTTAGTTACACCAAAAAAGTGCATAAATTAGGGCAGCATTTTTTGCTTAATTTGCTAAAAATTTAAAGTTGAAAGCAGATTAATCGTCAAAGAGCAGTTCCATTTAAAAAACTCTTCATTATTTATGCAAAAATAATCTCCCTTGAATTTATAGACATCATTTAAAGTGCTAAACCATTAAATGTAAGTGAAACCCATTCAAAATACAACATTTAAAGCAGAACTCAGACTGCGCTGAGTGGAATGTTTCCCAGGCATTTTTCATTAATTTGTGTACGAAGAAAAAAAAGTTTCCCTCCTGAAAATTACCAAGAAATGTAGGACTCGCAATTAAAAAGTCTCGGGTCCAAACTTTTTCCCTAACAAAAGAATGGGCCGGATGATACCTTTCGGCATTAGCCGGGGGCTGTTCAATACTTTACAGAAAAATACGAGCATCTGCCAGGGTAACTTTTCATTTTCGCCCCACGCCCTCCGGGGGTAAGTCATAATGCTCTGGTTCACCTTCGGCTGATCCCGATGCCAAGGAGTCAGTGGGAGTCAGCGGGAGTCGGGGCATTAGGATCCATACCACGCTCCATTTAACTCCGGGCCACTGCCGTGCCGTACATACTAATACACACTAATCAATGGGGGTGTTCTTCGAGAGTGTGTGTGGGTTGTGCGGGAATAATGTTAATTTTCTGCTGCCTACCTGGGGTGCTGATACCCAGTTACGGGAGCGTGTGTGCGAATAATATTCATTAGAAAATTACACAAATTTTTTACGTTAACGCCATTTATATTTGGGACACACCAGGGCGACACTGAGCAAATACTCGGGAGATAGCTTGAATTAAATGAAAATTTTAAGAAAAATACATCAAAAATAATGTTAGGAATCCAATGGTTTTACTTTAAGGCACTTTTTAAATAGTTTTTAAATGTTCTTAAAAAGAAATTTTTTATTTATTTATTAATTTTGATCTCCTTACTTTCATCTCATGGGTATTTTTCCCCAGTGCATTTACCTCACCTGACCTTGAGCCTTATTTATGATTATTTACAGGCATTTTCCGTCAGCTCCTTCAACGCTTTTTCGCCTATTTAAAAGAAATTTTAAATCGTATTTTCACTTGATGCGTGTGTTGGCGGCTAGCAACATGTTTTCCTTATTTTACGGCCAGTTTTTATGTATTATATTCCCTATGGTGAAGGAGGAGGTGACTTGAGGAGGCGTGTCACGAACAGAGGGCGCAACATAAATTGCATTTTTGTTAGTTTCTTCCCCGGCACTCGCACACACACAGACGCAGACACTTACACATAAAACAAGAGCGGGGGACAGCATTATTGGAATTAACCGGAGTCTGTCGGGAGCCGTCTGCCGAGTTTTCCTGCTCCTTTTTCCTGCTCCTTTTCCTTTATTTCCTCCCTGAAGTCGCCACCTTCGACTTGTTGACTTTATATTGCTCATACGCACTGTGGCGCACACACACATAGGAGTGGAACACGCTGCAATTAAGTTTTCTCCCCAAGGCCACTCTTGAGGTGTCTGCCGGCTCTTGAGGTCTTTCGCATTTTATGGCAGAGGCAAAGGCGCAGGCACATGGCTTTGTGTAATTTCCACAGCTTCTTTTTATGTGCAACAACAACGAGGAAAAGGAAGCCACAACTGCAGGGCATTTGTATTTGCCGACGGCTGATTGGAGCTTGATTAAAGCCAAATTTTAAGAGCTCTATCAGTAAAGGGAAACAAAATAATCTACCCGAGTAGAGAGCACATAAAAGCTCACATAGAGTAGGTATACTTAATGAAAAAGAACTAAAGATTATTGAGGCTAGACTTAGTGTCATTTTGTTTAAATATAAAATTCATTAAAGGGTATATATTTTCTAAATAAAGTTCGGTTTTGTTTAATTATAATATCTGACAAGTATTTTTATCTTTTCCTTACCTTATAAATATATATTACCAAAAAATGCCCACGATAAGAGCTTAAGTAAGCCACCATAAGTCCTCCCTATCACTAATTCTAGCCTACTTTTGGTTACCTTTTGGTAAATGCATATTCAGGTGGCGAATTCAAAAGCGAATCCCGAAATTTACACAGCTCTTGTCCTCGGGCAAAGGTAACAAATTCTGGGTGAGACGACAAAGGCGAGGCGAACAAAAGACGGCTACAAAACGCTCGGTTACCTTGGAGTGACAATTGAGCTGGCCAAAAAGATACTCGACTGGGCTAAGCCCAACCGAATGAATGGCTCGGAATTTTTCCACTCTTCGTTCTATTTGCTCTTCCATTTCCATTTCCATTCCCACTTTTCCGGCCGGACACTTGGCTTGTTTTTGGGGGAACTTGAAGCAGCCAAGTCACAGAGAGAAGGCTTCAAAGCAAGTGTTTTAATTAAATTAAAGCTGCACACAGAAAACTTAAAGACTCGACAAAAACGGAAAAAAAATGAATAGTAGCTAGAAAAAATTGGGTCAAGTAGTTTAGGCAACTCGAGAAAATTACACGAGTAGTTTTCTTGAATAAGAATGAATGCGGAATGTTGAATAAAAATAGCATTTGCTGCATTGTACGAGATCTTAGCCAGAAGACAAGGACAAGTGGCCTGTAACGCACTTGAGGGTCCTCGAGACTTGCACACACTCACTGCCACTGTGCACATAATGTGTGTGCCACTAGGTGTAACCCCCCTGATTTTCTTTGGATTTTACTTGCCTCTCTGCAAAAATCTCAGACTGAGTGCCTGCCTGCCGGAGAAGTCGAATGGCCAAAGTGTTTTTCGGACATGTTACTTTTTGAAAAACGCAACCTGAGTGGGGGGAAAGCCCTAAGCATCCTTCCGGATCCAAAGCCAAGACAAGTGCTCAGTGCTAAGTGACTGTCAGTCTTCACTGGCCACGCCCACAGTCCATGGAGACTACCCCTCTCTGGGGCGGCCATTGACATGCATTTTCGTCGTTCGTAGCTGCACAGGTTGTAGGTTGCCAATCCGGCCATTATTCTCCATCCTGGTCCTGTTTCTCACGTGCCAAAACATCGGATTTCGGAAGAGGGATTGGGATTTAATAAATCGCTCTGCCCTAGGACCTAAGCGCTGGAGGCTGGCACAGAGGTGACACCGCAAGGAAAGTCTTGGAAGTCTGTTAAATTTTTAAAACAGACAAACATATTTTTATAGTGCCAAAAATCAAGAGGCCAGACTTTTGATTTATCTTTTAAAATACAATATTTTTAAAGAAATTGTATTTTTGCCTGTGCACGAAAGCCTCCGCTTGGCGGCATGACTCACAGAATGATTTGTTTGACCCAGGTGAGTCTTGTTGGCCAACAGCAGTTGGGGCTAATGCCATTACCTCAGTGCAATTGAATCGTTTGAAGCGATCGATTACGTTGCCGAATCGAAGCCCTGGCAGAGGTGCGGGCGCAAACGATGAATAAATGAATGAATTAGGCGTGTTGGTGTAGCAGGCTACAGGATGGGGGCCACTGATGACTGACAATGACCGACATGACATGCGGGTTTCGGCCATCAAAAGGTATCCATCCCGTAAATGGCCAACAGAGGTGCAAGTCACTCCTGGTTAGAAACACAGGGTTTGAAACAGATGTGGCAAAGTAAAGAGATTCCTTTCGACTTTTCCCGATTAAAATCTCTTTTGAGTAGAACCATGAAATGTGTGTTTCTGCACAGCGGAAAATTGTAACGATGGGTTTAGGGATTTTAAATCATTTTAAAGAGCGTAAAAAAAAAGGAAATAAAATATAGTAAATCTAAAACTTGCACCACAGCTTACTTTTTAAATTAAAAGTAATTGAAAGCTGCGAGTTTTCCTATACAATTTAATTTCTCTCAGTGCCCCTTTAATTAAGCTTTGAGATATTTAAAGTTTCTGTCGACCAGCATTCTACGAAAATAGCAACAGCAAAGAGTGTGCACTGAGCTAAAGGCAAAGCCGAAAAGAACTGGGAGCTGGGAACGAAGCAACGAGAACCGAGAACCTTAGATCTTTTGTGAACCAAGGACCTCACGTTCCATGGTTGGCTGCTTGGCGAAATGTCAACAGCAGGTAATGCGTCCTTAGTTCTTCCTGTTTATGCCGCAAAAGTCTCTTACCTCAAGTCGAAAATGGCAATCCCTTTTGGCCCCTTCGCCCCAGCCCCCCATGCCCCTCGAGTGCTCCAAAACTTGCGACTTTGCCATCTGTCTCTGCTGCTGTCTTGATGCCTTGTCTCGTTGCAATTTCCATTTCCTTTGTTGCAGGCGAAAAGCGCAGAAAGAATCTCGGAGTCGAGTCAAGGAATCACGCCAAGGGAATGATATGTGGTTGGCATGCTCGTGATAAGCATATGTAAATTAGGGACAGAGACCTGCCTGCTAGATCCCATTTGTATTGTGAGGCAGGAGCAAGGAGCTCGCTCCTTCTTCCTTCGACGAGAACGTGTTAACAGTGGCCTGTTTATGTGACAGGACAAGAAACTCATAACTCAGGCAAAGTGCTCTTTGAGAGCGTCCACGACCAGGCATAAACATAAAGGAATAATGCTGAATCGTAACTTTTTCTGATAACTGATTCTGTTTCTGATTTTGACCGAGAGTCGAAGCAATAGTGATGCGAATGCAATCAATTATTTGAAAAATATCAAGACTTAAACAAGAAACTGAACCTTAAATAGTAAACTCTTGAGTTCATTTTAATTTTCAAAATATAAATGCATTTAAAATATAAAACAAATAATATTTTTTATATAAAAAGTAGATATATCTCTCCGCAAATACCCCTAAAGTGTCAGCACTGCATTCTCATATTGACAGATATCTGGCAAACAGAAAAAAAGACAAGAAACGAGACAAGTAGCAAACTAGAAAAAGAGAAATAATGAGAGCCATCTCCGATACGAGTTCCACTTATGCTATGGCTATATGCCATGTTTCATGGAGCATGAGCAACAGTTTGTCTGGCCATCAGACATCCATCCTCCCACGCATCCATTTCCCATTTCCCAGCTCTCATGCTCAACGCTCAACGCTCCTTTTATAATCTTTTAAGGGCCGCTGTCTGTCGCGTCTTTTGTCTATTTGCCGCCTGCCCTTGGCTTTGTTTATTTTCACAAGCGTGTCGGTCCAAGTACTAGTCCAAGTCGAAGACCAAGTCCAAGTCCAAGAGCAAGTCCCTTGCCCCCAAACAAAGCATTTGGCTTTAAGACCCCAGCTGACTCGCTTAAGTTTCGATTTTGGTTTCGGTTTGGCAATAGTAGTTCTTTCTGTGTGAGCGACGCCATCAGAATAATTGCATTCGATTCATCTTGACGGGGATACTCGCCAGTATCACAAAATTGTCAACGAGATACAGAGAAATTTAGCTTGAAGGATGCCATAAGAGTGAAATCCTGGCTTGATGTTTAATTCTATTAAATACTTAAACAAGACTTGATATAAGACTGGTTTTACTAACGATTACTGCAGCTCTCAAGTCCTCTCCTGCAACGGAAGCTACGATGCTGCGATGCATTTAATTTAATTAAACAAGCTCCCCTCAAGGGCTGCATAATTCACACTGACTTTTTGGTAGAATGCATCAGCATAAATAACATTTAAATGCAATCATCATTTATGGCTGAGACTCTGGCATACAGATTGCAATATAGCTCTTTCCGTAGCGTCGTCAGCCACCACTGCGTATGCGTAATATTTGCCCAGATTTATGCAATGCTGTTTTCCGACTGAGCAAAAGATGCTGCAGGAGAAGGAAGGAAGGAAGGAAGCGATATAAATACGAGATATGGTTATGGCCCGCTCATGCATGGCATGTGTGTGGAAACTTTTTGCGATTATGATGGGGCCTCTGGTTTTGACCTTGCATTTAGCGTTGCATGAAAATATTACGCATCACCCCTCGACATCGCCGCAAAAGTACTTATGCCATGTGCCGCCCGCCACCCCCGCGATTCGTTTCAACAACGGCTCAACGAGGCGGCTCTCTGTACTCTCTGCACTGGCGAAATGAATTATTGATCCATTTAAGGGGCTTGGCCCATTTCGCCTCTTAGTACGCCATCACGTGCCTAGCAAGCTGGGTTGATGAATGGCGCGGAGGATGCCTAGAGATGCTGTGGGTCTGGGTCCTTATTTTTATCGGACCTTCGACAGACACAGACTCGCAAAAGAAATGAGCATATAAATCTTTGACCAGTGCTCATTTGAATTCGTATTTTCAGCCTCCATTCAATGTTTCTACAAATGAACAGAGTGTGGAAAGAGTTCGCCTTCCCCTCCACCCTGTGAACTGAAAACTTTTCACACAGGCTCAAAAAGTTTCCAAACAGCCTGTAAAATGTCTCCACTTCCTTTATCAACCAAAAAAAAGTTGACAATTTGTGCCACACAGCGTCGGCACATGTGGCTCAAAACGTTCAACTTTGGGGCACACATTTTGGGTTAAACAAAGGGAACTTATTATTATAAGGAATTATGATTTTACGCTCCGACGCTCGGGGATTTTGGGAAGCCCCCGGTGGTGGCCCATGTGGCGTATGCGTAATGCATTAAAGTTAAATGCCACACTTACGAAACGAAGTAAAATAAATAACAAGGCACGAGAGAAAGTTTTGCGGATCAAGGGATTTGCGAACTAATTAATTGAATGCTCAACAAATTACAAGGATATTCCGGAGGCACAACTCCTTAGTCAATTAAATTAATTCCGTGAAATAAGAACTTCATAATTGTAGGCCTCAGCTGCTTGTTAAGCAATGTTAAAGTTGAGAAAAGGGAGGAGAAAATTAAAGTTGAGAAAATAAATAACATGTTCAACTTTTAGAAACAAGGGAATTCATTATTACTTAAAGTTCTTGGCTGAAAACATTTACCCATTAGGCACAATGTCTTGTAATCTTTGAAATAAATTCAGATTTCCTCTTTCTTAGCCATATGTGTACAGAATATGACCTAAAGTCAAGCGGAACGACACGTAAAAGTTGAAGAGTCAAGGGAATTCCAAACTAATTAATGGAATGCCCGACGAATTAAATGTTTCTGCATTCTTGGCCGAGCTCAACTCCCGGCAATTAATTTAAATGATACTCAAAACCAAGGAGACGAGCCCCCTTGCACTCACCAATAAGTATGTGTAACCGAAGTTTGTCTTTGCCGAAAAAGCCGCCGTTGCCGCTTGAGCCAATGGCACGTGGCCTGGCTTTTGTGGGCTAAGACCGAGACCACCACAATGGACAATTACTGTCTCATCTGGGGCGGATCTGGCGGTGGCAGCTGGCACAGAAATTAATTAGCTGCCCGAACTTAACCGAAACCGAAAAGTTCAGACACTGCACAATGGACTTGAAGAGGAATCGGCGGGGGGAAATATGGATTTGGGGTTAGGCATTGGCATTTGGCATTAGGGAGTCTCGCGTTGAGATTGAAGTGCAGGCAAGAGTCTTGACAGCGAATAAGCAACTATTAGAGTCCAAATTTATGGCATTCTTTGGTTCTGGTTTGGCTAAATGTGTCAACAATTCGACTGGCAATTAAAGCCAGCGGGCAAGTCAATAAATTGAGCGAATTATGACCTCGGCAGCTGCGAGAAATTCGCACATGCTGCTAATTGCTGCGAGCTGTTAACCCTCTAGTGCCGTCCATAAATCGAAAGTTTCATGCCACATTGTGTCTTTCTTCTCCGTCTGACTTTTGTGCAATTTCCTTGAGGGAAATTAGAAAACTTTGCGCTATCTGTACGCTTTCTTTCATTCTGTTTGATATTTTCTATTTATTTTTTTTCGGGCATGTGCAAATATTTTCGCTGGCAAACCTTTTGTCCTGGACGCGGCCTTTGTGGACGCCGCCTCCATAGTTGACTTTTATTTATTGTGGGCCATAAAAAAAACAGCAGGCAGGCGGCGGCGGCGGCAGCCAGCTCTGAAAGCGAAAAGTTGAAAGAATGAAAACCAAAAAGGAATCTAGCACAGAATGCAAAAATTGTATACATTTGTTTGAGGTTTCGGTGGAATCTACTTTATGTTTGTCTCCCTCTGGCTCTCCCTCCACCCTCATGGTTAGCTTGTTTTTCTCGCATTTTCAGTGTAAATTCGAAATTTCACTTTGGAAAGTCGTCTGCGTGTGTGTAACACTTTTTACGACTTTGCCGCATTTGTACAAATAATGTTCGCCATTCCCATTCCCTTTTATTGTTTATTTGTGTTCATTGACAACACACATACACATTTCTTTTATGGGGAAGTTCCTTGACTCAGGTCCTTCTCGGTGAAAGTGCTCCCCAGTCGCCAGTTGAGTGTGGTCCTTGGATTGCACTTTTGTGGCCAGCATTGATCATAAAAAATGTTTGATAAATTTACGGCCAACTCGGTGGAGAAGCCTAGCTAAAGTTTCGGGCTCAAAATGCAGATGAGAGGCAAAAGTCTGGCCAAAGTTTTAAGACACTTTTAGTGCGTATTACAGGGCCGGGCATAACTTCAATTAATTGCAAAAGTTCGTCTATGACTAGGAAGAAGGGATACCTTCACTCACTTTGGGAATAGTTTCAAATATTTACACAGAGCACAAAAAATGGAATTTTAATTTTACACCTCCTTAGCATTCTTTCACTTTTCTCCTTTTAAGAATATATATTTTTCCCAGTGTTTGGTTATTTAATTACAGCCTCGTGCCGAACTTTTATTCAAATACTCATCTTTCATTTAGCTGGTAGTCCACTCAACTCATTTAAAACGAATTTAAATTCGCAGCGAGGCGACCTTTCTTAATCTTGGCCAGGAATTTTGCGATTGTTCCCTTTTTCCACTTATTACCGGAGGGCTACCTACATCAATCAAATGGTACACAGCCAGAAGATTACACTAAATACAATTTGCAGGACATTAAGCACAATGTCCCCAAGGATGTGCATGTGGATGTGGCTGTAGCGGCCATTATGCTAATCAGATAAACCTTTTTCCTTTTGGTCCTTAACCATAAATGAAATATAACTGCGGCCCGAAGACCAGATGCTGCTGCACAGATACCAAATGGGAATAAAGTGCCAAACGAAGTTCACTGCCCAGCAGATATATATTTTGGCAATCAAAGAAGGGTAAGGAATCGTTAAAATATGATAATATTGAAGCTGAGTACACTGAGCTAAAAGAATAAGTAACTAGAACTACATTGTAAACTTTAGGAACAATAAGGTAAGTATAAGCCTTTAAATTTATTTTATTTAAGTTTGTCAACGGTCCATTTTCTTATCTTTGAATTGTTTTTCAGGATACAATTTTTATCATTTAAATCATAAAACGTTTGAAACAACATTTTTAGACAGAAACCGCATTTAAAACCTTATTAATTGTTGTATTATATTTAAATTGTTTTTCAAGATCAAATTTTTATTTAAAAATCCCACTGAAACTTACACAAATCAGAAAACGTTTGAAACAATATTTTTTAGACAGAAACGATACCGCATTTAAAACCGAAAGTTATAATTGCTCTTTTCATATTTTTATAGCGCAGTGCACAATATCCAAGTGGCACATTTTCCGACTTTTTCCCAAAAACCGAGATCGAACGAGGAGAAAATTCCGAGACACGTGCGTGCGGCGCCGCTATGGAAAACCAACTGAAAAACCGTGAAAAATTTTGTGCGCCAGCTGCTCGCCAACGTTCGCTTGTCCGCTATTCGCTTTTTTTTGCTTTTCGCTCGGGAAATCGTCGCTCGGCTTTTCCTGGGCGCCTGTCGAAAGTGTTGCCAGCTTTCTGGCGTCGACGCCGGCAGCGGCAGCGGGTCCGGTCAGCTGATTCGGGAAAAGCGGGGGAAAAACCGGATCCACCAGAAGCAACAGGAGGAACAGCGTCCACTTGGCATCCACAGGCGGCAACAGCTGGGCGACTTGTTGAAGTTGCAGACTCTGCTTGAAAACAGAGAGAGGAAAACTCAACTTGCGGTTTTCCAGAGAGCGGGAAAAACAACCAACCGCTCTCCTTTGCAGAGACCTCTTGCTTTTGCCTGACTTTATTTGGGTTTTCCCTTGCCTTTGCAGTGGACTCCATTCAATTTTCGTTTATGAATGAAACCATATTATTTGACTTTACCAGCGCGCCAAAAATGTGTAGAACTTTATTTATGCCGAAACTTTTCTCTTTTCTTTTTTCCTTTTTGCTGGTCAAATTTATGGAACATCAGCCCGTCCATATGGCAGTTAACCCTTTTTTTCGGCTGGTACCACTTGGCGTATGGGTAATAAATCATCGAATGAAATGATAAACTGCGCCGCCTTTCCACTTTTCCCTCGGCCGCCCGGGATTTTTCTCACTTGCAATTTTTGTTTTGTTATTCGGGCAAGCAACTAACAGCATTTATACAACAACAATGGCATTTTAATAGGCGACAACAACGACGACGAATGTTTAAAATCCTCTTCGAGTGCTCGTAAAACGTTCCGTTTATCTTATTTTGGGAGAGCTAGTATTTATTTGCATTTCATTCCGTGGCGCCTCATGTTAGATTTATGTGCTCGCAGGCTCATTGGTTGTGTGGATCTATTTGCTGAAAATTTATGTTTGCATTTCAATTTACTTCCTCCTGTCACACTCATTCTGTTCTCTTTTTTTTTTTGCCAGCATATGTTGATTAACTTGAGATATTTATGGCAGCGCGTTTATTGTGAGATTTTTGGTTGTAAAATAAGGAATAACGTTAAGTAAAGTTAATAAAACGGAGACTTTAGAGGGGATTTTAAAGAGATATACATATATCGGGAATAGAAAAAATGTACTCTATAAAAATATATTAATTAATTTAAAAGGAATGTAGTTGAAATTCGTTTCATTAGGTACAATTTTAGGTTTCATTTCAAAACAAATATTTAACTTATCACTCATCTTAGGTATAAAGTTAAGTACCTAAAATAATATTCCAAGCATTAACCACATTCTCACAACCATATATATAATTTCCAAAGAATATCCCTCATTGAAACCAATTTAAATTCTCGCTTAAAATATTCCAGGCATGCTTTAATATTTGCCTGTCATGTTTGGCTTCGTTTTTAGAAGAGATTTGCTCATTGACAAACCCCCAAAGGGCGGCATTAACTTCCCCCGCTCCGTCGGTGGCAAAAGAAAACACAGCTTTTCCCTTGGCCAAATCATCCTTCAATTTATGTCACATTTCGAACAGGATTCTGACACCCCCAACCCATACACCTCCAAAGCATTTGTGAATAAAAAAAAGAAAGCTAAAGAGGGGGCCAAAGGCTATGGGGATCTCAATTATGAGGGCCTAAGTGCCGTTAAAACCAAATCAATAATTTCCCAGGCGCAACGTGCATGGCATGAGGAATGCGGAATACGTTGACAATGTCGAATGCCATCGAAAGGCGGAGGAGATCCATTAGATATGCGACGAGCTCTGCCTCGGGAACAGCACCTCGGAGCCCACTGAGCCCTGCGAGGCTGCTGCTCGCACACATATCCTCCTACATAGCCATGAATTTCCAAATGACATTCAATAAGCATTCGACGAGATGTTCAATTATTTTTCAATTGCATCGATTTGCGGGCAGGCCACAAAAGAAATTTGATTATACTGGAGGCCAACGCCTCCGAAGAACAGGAACACACATACGGAAAACAATTTATTTAATTGTTTAAACAGCATAAACAGGATTTCAGTCACGTTTCCTTGGGTTGATTTTACAAAAATCACATCAAGAATTTAGAAAACCAAATTAAATTCAACATTTTCTCGTTTTAAAACACTTTAAAGTAATCCGAATCTCTTATTTTCCCGCTGTGCACAATTTCGCTTTTCTTCTTGTTGATTTTCCCGCCAGCACGTGACTCATTTTGAGGCCTCATTTCGGAAGTCGTTTGGCACCCATTTTGGCCTCTGTTTCGGCCACTTTCCGTGTCCTTCTAAACCAGTTAGCTACTTTGCATTAAAGCTCCCCCCGAGTGGCCACACTACTCCCACTATGTATGTATATGCGATAGCACTCAGATACGGCCCGTCCGTCCAGTCGACTGTCGCTCAATGGAGACAGAGATGCGTGTTAGCGGCAAATGGATGGTCGGAGAAATCCAGGGGAATCCATGGGATATTCCGGGGAAAGGCGGCAAACTGGCGGGGACAGGAAATGCTGACTTGACAGGGACGGAACCCGAAAAGCTTCCGCCGCTGCCATGGCAGCCCAAGAGGAGCCCCAACCACAGACAGGGATTCGGTTGCGGGCAGCATTTCGGGCAGCATTTGGGGTTGGGGCTTATAGGAGAGACCCCGTAGCGATAATCCCCTCAATCCACATGGAAATGCGAACACGATGTGAGGCATATACACAGGCACTGAAAGAAAAATAGTTCAAGAATATCTGATTATTTCTATCATAGATATTTGCCTGTGATTTGGCTTCGAAAATTAAGAAACGAAAAGCAAAGCCTGCAATCTTCACTTTACTCTTTTTAATCAAAATAAAATCTCAAAACTTCCTATTTCTCCCAGTGCATGCCACACAAAAGACTGGATACAACATCACCTAGGGCAAATCCAAACTATCTGCCGTAGCGACTTTAAAGGCTCTTTCCATTGGCAACACAGCTGCTGCCGGCGGAAGTTGTTGATATTTTGTTAACAGATTTATTTGCGCAACGTGTTCACGCTTTCATTTGCAATTTTCCACTAGACCTCGACGAGGTCTCCCTGTCGATTTGCTCGATATTTCTCGCTTTAGCTCGCTTTTCGATTAACCAGAAGCGAAGTGCCGTGGCGGCAGCGATGTTTTGTCCAATTCCGACACTGGAGCACAAAAGAAATCAAGGCATTCGAGGGAGGACGGAGGCTTGAAGCTGCCACTCTCTCCCTGTCAAACCCATTTCAAGTGGGCGTCAAACTGCAGAGGACACCCCCATTGTGGGCCTCCGAATTTCCGCACACCCTTGGGTCCTCGTTCCTGGTGCCTCGCTCCTTGCTTCCTGGATCTTTTGTGCGTTCTTGGGCTGGGCGGGTGTCTGCCACTTTGACAGTCCCTAGTCACTCAGTTAGTTTTGGTGGCCAAAAGGAACTCGGCTCTGTCAATCTTGTGTGGATTGAAGTTGATTTATCCAAGGACGGGGCTTTAAAAGTGTACACCCACTGTCGGCTCAAGTGGCTTTAGACATCACAGAAATGTCCGCCAAAAACCTAATGAAAATTTTATTTGCCGAGCTTAGCTTGTGATTTTCAATGAGCGCAAACTTTTGTGCCGTGGATAATTGATGTGCAAGAATTTAAAAGGTCTTTGGGCTTCCACTCGACTGCCCAAAAGTACTGGCAAAATTTATTATAATTTTCATATGGCCTGATTTAATTATGCCCCTCGGGCTTTTCCGCGAAGGAAACAGTATAAACCTGTGCAGCGGAAAATCGTTTGTCACTACCCCCACGGTCTGGTTATGTTCCTGACGCTGTCAGTTGGAGTCGGAGGATCCTTTGACGGCCTTGATGCCGCTGCCTCTTTCTGCAACATTCGGTTTTTGTTTTTGACAGAGTCTGTCTGCGGGTTTTCCCTCTCCTCTGAGAAGAATGTATATATATATGATTTCTTTTTTGTCACATCAAAGGGCATATAATTTTTACTGCCTGCCTGACTTGGGGGAAATCTTTTCATTTATTCGCTTGGGCTTAACCCTGAAACTGAATATGTATTCATTGAACTTGGCCAAATGAATGAGTTTTCAGTTGTTGAGAGGTTCAGAGATTTTTCTGTCATTGCCACCGCAATTATTTCTCCCTTTTTTGTATGGCTTTTAATTCCAATGCTCAGTGCTTGGGGAGTTCCAACTCAGAAATAAGCTGCCTCTTCCACTTCAGACCCAATTAGGCATATCACAATTTTAGTATCAAGACCCAAGCGTTTTTCTTGTTGTTTTCCATCTTTTTTTTTCTTATTTCTTATTCACTGGCCCCTTTCTTTGCTTCTGATTTCACTTTTCAGTTGTTGAAGCTAAAGATGTTTGCTTCACTTTCCGCATTATTATTTTGGGCATTTAGTATTCCATTTGTGTTTTGTGACTTGTTTGGGACTTTATTTTAAGCTTTTGGGGGACCGTAAATAATTTTTGTTAAAGTATTTCTTTAACAGAAATATTATATCTATTTACACAATAAATCACATTAAGCTTTCTTTTCAACCCCCAATTAATCATAAATATATGCAAATTTCCATCTATTTTTTCCTGTTTAAGGTTCCCTTTTTTTTGCCTATTTTCTGATAGTGCCATGTTTATTTTAAGGTTCTGACTGGTTGACCGATTTTTGTTTTGGCCATGATATCGCCCACGCATTTCGATTTGTAAATCAAGCGAGGGGAGAGACAACTTTATCATGGCCTCTCGATGGCAGCTGCACCCACTCCCAGGATGGAATCCACCAGGGATCCCTAGTTGCTGGATGCTCTCATTCGGTTTTATTGCGAGAGGGGTTCATGTGGGTGGAATTACCAAAAAACAAATGAAGACAAATAAATGCGTTGCAGCGAGATCCACTTCAGACTGTGCGAGTGGGCGTAATTAACACGCCACGAAGCCATAACGCCGCCCAAGGGGCCAAAGGTCACAGTCGAAGCCCAGAGACAAGAGCTGCTGATTAATTGATTTTTTATCGACGCCTCTCCGTGGCTGCCTTTCGCAGCTCAACTCGAAATCGAAATCGGAATCGGAAGCCACTGCCAAGGCTGTCGGGGTAATTTATCAGCCAACTTCCAATTAACACGCGTTAAAGTCGCGCCTTTTCCTGGGCAATTAACAGCCCAGATCCCAGATTCCACACCCTCCTCCGCCATATCCAGATGAATGGAGTAAGTTTCCCGTCCTGCAAAAAAATATATGGTAATGGAAATGGCAATGCAATCACGGCAAGTGAGTGTACTCGCAATTTTCCCGGCCATTGTGCCTCTGTGTCAGCATTAAATCCAACGACTCCCAATTAGCTTAATTAATTTCGCTGTTTTTCTGTACGTAAGTACGGCGTTGGACAAAAATAAAACCTCTCAGCTTAAGAGAAAAGTAAAAATTATAAAAAGAAACTTTGAAATTCCATGAATTCTGCTGACCTTTAATACTTTCTTCCCAAGAAGTTATTGAAATAACTAATTAGTAAGAGAGTGCAGGCTTTGATATTTATTTAATCAACAAGTTATTTTTAACTAAGACTTGTAGTTATTTCAAATTAATTCTGAGAGTTTACAAGCAATATAAATAAATTTGTATATCTTTCAAGGGAAATTCCAAACAAAACCAAACACTTTCTAGACTTGCCTGGGGAAATACCACGTGGATCTCCCGACCAAGTTAAAGTCTACTGACCTCTTCCGAAAAAAATCATTGACTGTCACTTAATCCGCAGGCAGGCCTTGGTGGAAAACCAGTTAATGGATAGCCAAATGTGAACGAACCAAAGGCAAAGCCCGCAGATACCATCGATAGTAGCCACCAAATATTTACTCCTCTCGAACTGTTCGGCAATGAAACGTTTATTTGCTTAGCTTAGATAACAACAAGAGCGACCAGAGTCGTTAGTTTATGTACAAAATACCAATACCAAACACAAACTGCACTCGGGGGCCCCTCCAAAAAAATAGAAAAACAAAAAACCTAGCTGTACCCATTCCCATTCTCGGTTATTGCCAATTTAGATGCAGTGGCACTTTCAGTTTTTTCTCGCTATTCGATTTCCCTGTGAAAAGTGTGTGTGGTGTAGAGTGTGTGCGGTGTAGAGTGTGTTTGGAGTAAACCTGTTACCAGCAGCCCTGCATCAGGCCCAATTGCTGGATGGCCCCGCAGCCCACGCGGTTCTGCATGTAATCCGGAAAATTGCTCTGCAGCACCCGCATGGTATTCCGTTTGTAATCCGGAACCGCATGGGTCACCAGCTGGCAAGTCTGACTGCGGTACACAGGCTTGAAGTTAGCCTCCGCGAACGTGGAGTTGGTGTCCCATCTGTAAACCTCCGCGTCGCCTTCGTTACGGAAGAATATCGCCGAGCCGTTGTCCGTGCCAATGATAACCATGCGGGTGGGCTTCTTGCCAAGGTCTGGAAAATTTTAATTGAAAAACCAGTTAATTATTTATAATTTCCAGATAAAAACCATTTTAAAACTCACCCAGTATTCTTCCATCGGCCACTCCGCTGCGCAGATACTCAGATTTTAAAGAGAACAGCTTGTTGGTGCTCAGGTACGTGAAGTACAGCTCCGTGGAGCCGCAGTCGCGGCGAATGAGAGCTATGTAAAGGACATCCCTTGAACGACAACCCGCTGTGACAGCCTTGGGCAACACCACACGGAATCCCCGATCCGCCTGAAGATTGTACACGATGATGGCCCTGTTGGCGGCATCGCTGACATAGACGAAGCACCCGCCATCCGGAGCATAGTCCACCACCAGATACTGCAGGCGAGAGCTGCTGGAGGTCAGACCCTCCAGGGAAACTGTCTTTAAAACCTTGCCCGTCTTCACCGACATGGCCACCACTTTCGGGGGACACTTCCGGACGGGAGTCTCCAATGTATTGACAATGCCGGTGTCCAGCACCCAGAGCACTTCATTCTGGTCCACCACTAGATCCACCACAGACTGCAGGGCCTTGCAGTTGCCCTCCTCCTGCAGATCCCAGCAGGGATAAGGCTTGAAGGTGGTGGAGCAGGTGCCCGGCTTTACACTGGTCTTGACCAGAGTGGCTGGAACACCCTTCCGGTAGCGAGGTAGGGCCAGGTATATGGTGTCTCCGATCAGCTGGGCTCGCGTCGCAATCACATTCTTGGGAATGAACTTGCCGGAGCTCTTGAAGAGCGACTTGGTACTAGCACAGGGAAACTCGAACTGTCCCCCGGTCCACTGGACGGGCTGGGAGTCGGAGTGGGCGCGATCCGGTGTCCACAAGCCGTACTTGGTGCCCTGCGAGTGGGCCAGCCCGAGGATGGCGGCCAGGATTAGCGCCAGTTGCATTCCCATCTTGGCAGCGTTAATCGTTTAATTATCTGACGGCAGCGATGACGACGAAGACGTGCGCGTTACTCTGCTTCCCATCTTGACCAAGTGGCGTGCTTATATAACCCGCGAGTCTTACCAAAAGCCAGAGGCAACGTGCCTCGCCACCGATTCTCAATTTCCAAACTCAAAAAACACAAAAACCTTGACCAGAGTTGTACCAAAAAAAAAAAGTCTTTCTATAAATAATTGAAAAACAGTTGAACTTTTGTAAGCTAAACATTTGAACTTGCTACGATTGAGAGAGTATACTATAAAGTCAGTAATATTTTGTAGAATATTTATTAAATTTATTAAATGATTGCAAAAAGTACATTACTATTTTTAGGTCTTCAAATATTTATTACATTTATTTAATAAAAGTCTAGACTATCCTTTAATAAACCCTAAAATTAACTACATTTCCCAAAAGAAATAACTACAAATTTTATAGAAAAATGCCTTTGAAAGGTTAATATTTTTGTTTAAACATAAAACCACATTTTCTGTCACCCTTTAAGGTTCAATTTACTCATGTTCCACTGTGTTTCGCCAGCAGAAACCACTGAAGTTTCTCAATGAAAACCAATACAAGGACTAAAGGGCCAAGGAAGTAGGAGAACAGCCCTTGTGGCCTTCGTGTTCCTTCGTCCTCTCCATTAACTATTGAAATGGCAAACGTTACTGCAATTACTGCAATCAATTTGGGGGACAGAGGAGAACCCACAAGTGTCGCCTGATTGCCTGATGATATTTTTAGCTAATTAATTGCTAGTGCAATCTCCGCCAAGATGACCTCAGCCGACTCTGTGATTTAACAAGCTAGGCGAAATGAATGAATGATGGAAAATCACTACAATTTTTGGGATTTCCCTGCAGAATTCTGTCATTGCCATCACCGTAATTGCCCCATAAATAGGTTAAAGCCCTCGGATTCTGGCAGACAACCCGGAATCGCCCCTCAAACCCGAATCCAACGTGTTTGGCATGTTCAATTGTCAGCCGAAAAGCCCGGCAGCACCCGCATTCCGGGTGGCTTTTTCCCCCTGCTGAATGATTTATACACGTTCCCCCACCCACAGCACCACCATACCACACACACATAGGGCACAAAAAATTGATGACAAGCATTTCCGGGCTACTCATCTGACATAATTTATGTAAACACTTACCTCCCTCCGAGCTTGTGGTTGTGGCTTCCAGATAAGAGACAGCTAGGGCGACTGCCGACTGACCCCCATTAGGCGCAAAACCTCCAACCAGGATTTCCCATTTTTCCTCCGCAGGCCATTTTCCACACATTACATTGACAGTTTTTTCTTGTTATTGCCTCCAGTCCAACGGGGCGTATGCGTGATCAGAGGCGCACTTCTTTAAAACTCTCTCAATCTCCAAGTTTACGTTTATATATGCGTGTATATATATGCCAATAAAATCGCAATTGAAAACGCAAATAAGCCAATAATTTGTCAGTTCTTTGTTTTTTGTCCCCCCGAAGGGTGGCAGCGGAACAAAAGTAATGTAAAAAACAAAGAATTGTCTGTGGTCACGTTTGATTCTGTTTGGTAAATGGGCCGACTTGGGCTTTGTGCTGTTTATTTGTTGCTGAGAAAAGCGATTTTCATTTTTAACGGGAATTTTACATAAATTAAAATTAAATGCCAGAAGTTTTTAAGGGTATGATAGAGTGCCATGGTAAGTACTCTGGGTAAAGAAAATTTCTTTTGGGATCCGGGAAATTTTTAATATTAAAAATTTTATAACATTAAACTTTTGGATAAATTAAAAACCAATCTAGCGACCAAAGTAGCTTAAAAGTTTTACTTAAACTTCATAGCTTCTCAAAAACCTTAATCAGCTTATTCTAAATCACTTTTGGCCAAAGTTTTGGGACCCATTAATCAAATAGTTTTTGAAACTAGGGTCTTATAAATTCCACTACAGGGTATTAAAAAGTTATCAGCTAAGCAGAGCTTCCATATTAATCTTCCCATACATTTCGCTGCTCCCAAAATTTATATGCTTTGCTTTCACTTTGCTGGCTTTCTTTCGTCGGCCAAGTTTTTGCCTTTTTTGTTTACGTCTGCTGGAAGTTGTCCACTGTGTGTGTGTGTGTGTGTGTGTGTTTGGTTCTTAACCTTTTATGCTTTGGCTTTGCTTTTGCCCAGCTCAAATGGTTCGATGAATTGCCATAAATTAATGCCTCAATCCAGTGGCTCATCTTTGTTTAATTGTTTTGGTGCCAGCCATATGCTGGTTGTTTTTGTTTTTGACTTTTGCTGGCAAATTGCATATTGAATATGCATTTATTTTTTCCCTCTGAAAACTGCTATCAATGCCACATTGTTAAATTTTTCATTTTAACACATCTGTCAAAATTTGAAAAATAATAAAATAGGCTCATGCATGAGAGGGAATGCGGGGTATAAGGAATACACT
>JAEIIL010008011.1:0-18556 GCA_018905715.1 Drosophila lini | reverse complement strand
CCTGGGCATCCACTGAGCTAGTCCGGCATTGCCCAGGGAATATGCAGTTCCGTAACATATTATTATCCCATTTTGTTTTGATACGGATCGAGTGTGACCAGCGGCCGCGGCAGGCAAAATCCTCTCCCTCTGTGACGAATTTGATCGGAAAGTCTGGTCAGTCAACCCATCTCTCCGACTCTCGCGAGATTTTCTCGCTGCTCCGTCGCATTAACAATTTGTTAAGTATTGTTAACAAAACCGTACAGTAGCCGGTTGATTGCAAATTTCGCGTAAGGCCGCCGAATTGGGGGAATATTCAAAACATTTAGTATTTTATCTAAAACGACGCGTAGTTTACCAATTTTTTTTTAGAAAGAAAACAAAATACAAACAACGAGAGGTGATTGTGCAAAGGAAACAAGCCAAAAATATTCAATTGGAGTTCGCAAGAGATTTAAACAAAAAATAGTAAACAAATAAAAGTTACCGAGGAAAGTGCGTTCGCAAATACCGCCAAGCGAAAAGCGGAATAACAGTGAAACTAATAATAAAAGCATAATTTATTGAAAATATTCAACCAATCAAACGCCAGTTATACAAATTCGAGAGAGTTGAGAGAAGCGACAAACAAAACCACAACAACAACAAAGATGGCAGCACTAAACAAATTCACAAAAACACTGTCCATTGATGAAAAGGCGGAGATCAAGGAAAAATTTACCGAGGTAAGTTGGTGGAAGAGACAAGAAACGAGTAACGAACAAATAATGAAATCATGAATAATAAGAAACCGAGATAAATGTAGAAAATCAATCAATAACAATAATAGAGGCGGCAAATTATTAAAATTAATTGTCAATTGCATGACTCACTCGCATGCACCCACACAAACACACAGACACGCCACAAGCGTGGCTCTGAAAGGAAGAGGAGGTGGAGAAGGAAGAAACCGTTAAGCGGTGCATGTGGGCGTCGTCGTTGATAATGGGGAGCAACGACGCCGACTGCGGCTGCGACGCTGGCCTTCAACAGTGCGAATCAACCCCCCATGATGTTACGACGAAGAGAAGGATGATGCCTTGGTGGGGGAGGGGCAGAGAGAGAGAGGAAAAGAGCAAGAAAAAGCGACAACGTTGAAGAAGAGACAACGCATTGCCAGCTAACGGTTAATGTGGCTGCTTCATGGGCTCCTCTGTGTGTGTGTGGTAAAGAGGGTTTGTGTCTGTGTGTGTTTAAGAGAGAGAGAGAGAGTGTGTGGGTGGAAGGGGGGACAGATGAGCAAACAAGTTTCCCACATCTCCTTTATCTTTCCTTCTCTCTAGCTCTCTGGGAGAAATAGAGTTGGACTATTACAGAAATACTAGTATTTCATGTACGACAGTGTTGTCTGATTGTATTTCAAATACTTTTACTTGGCTTATTTTGTAATTGCATTCAAAATACTTTTACTTTGATTTTTCCTAGTAAATATTCCTATATTTAGCTTTCTTTTCTTGTTTAAATCTATAAGATAAATAATAATATCTGTAAATTAGATTGATACAAATGTTGAAGCTAGATCAAGAATTTATACACCTTATAGTGGAGGTATTTTCTAAAACTAGTACTCTACAGTTTATTACAGGGTATCTCATAGTCGCGATCATAATATATAAAAACAATAAATAATAAACAGAAATTTCACTTGTCAAATATGTAGGTTTGTACGACTTTGCAAAGATTTTATTTAAATTTTAGCAAGGCCAGCAGCGGTATAACGTGCATTTATTTCCATACTATGACACCACATAAAAGTATCTCCCCTCGTCACCCTTAACAGGGGGCAAGCTCGAAGGGGCCAGAGCTCGGAAAACCAGTTTCTGCTCAAAATAAAAATACAAATCGCAAGCACACAAGCACAAACATTAATATACCAGCAAACTCACTTAGAGAGCGTGAAAAACAACGTCTCAGCATCAGTTTATATCTTGGCTTTGCTCTGAAAGCAGCAGCAGTCGAACAGTGGGGCCACAATGGGTGAATAGCAGGAATGCAGAAATTTACAGGATCAAGCATTGTACGAAAGCTAGAAGGGTTTTGTACAAAAGTACTTACCCGTCATCGAGTCAGTGTTACCTGCAAATCTTTTGTTTGATATGGGATTAGTTAGTTATATTTATTAAAATAAATAAAAGATGAAAATCTTGTATATAGGTATAAGCCAAGATCCAAGTACATACCAAGAATTTCCCCACGTAACTCGTTCTTTGGCCCAATGTGCGCCGTGCCACACTCGTCACCTTGGTTTAAGGGGGCACTGAGAGTCAAGCAATTTTAGCTTAATTTTATGCACACATTTAATAGTTTTCAATTGTTTCTTGCTATTTTTCCACCGTCATATTCTTTACCCCGCTGTTCTCTCCTCCTGCACTGTTTTTGCAATTTGCATTTCGCTGAGCTCGTAATTCTCCCCAATTCCAAAACCAAAAATAGAGAAATAACAAAAACGCCCACGCCTGGGAGTGCAGAGTGGAGCCTAGCCGGTCATAAAAATATTGAGTATGTTTGAAGACATAAAAACAAGTTCGCAAAGGATACACGCAAAAAAACAAACTAATTTGCCTACAAAAATTTGAAAGAACCAATTGGAAAAAAGCACTGAAAAAAATGATATACTACTAGGACTATCGCTTTCATCTTTCAGCCCTTGGAGTTCCCAGCGTTATCGAATGTCCAAGCTTGTGTTTTTTTTTTGCTGTGTTTATTTATCTCTCAGTTCTTAAATAACACTAGTTTGAATGTAAACCTATTAAGTGAGGAATTCTATTAAATGTAATTTGGTTTTTTAGCTTGTGAATTCTAATATGACATTGTCATCCTTATTGGATGTATTTTCTTTCAGATAAGTTTCTCATATGATTTATTTGGGATAACCTGGTTTATGCTAACCGGCAGTTTATCTGTTAGATAAATATACACTGGACATGAATTATCAATTAAAATATTTATAAAACAAAAGATATTGAACTGGAATAGATATAGTTATTTGTAAATTATAAATTATAAACAAAGTAATACATTATAACCGCTGATCTTGGCTAATAGCATATGAGTAACACATTGTGGCCTCTGCTAATTCAAGAACTGAGGCTGAGTTGCCACACCCACGCACAAAGCACTGCCTTTGTTTGTCTTTCGTCTCTGGTTTCTTTTCCTCTTTCTCCTTGTTTTGTCTCTTCGTCTTGTTGTTTCTGTTGCTGTTGCTGTTTCTCTGCTGCGTGGGAGTGTCAGTGTTAATTGCCGCTAAGCTGCGCATTTTGAGTGCCCGATGTGAAGGAGATATGAATGTGTTTTTATGGGTAATCGGGGCTGCATACTTGATAAACTATTCCGGTCACAATATAATTTCATGAAAAAATATTTAAAAATTTATATAAAAGATATACCATTATCATATACCTTATTTTTAGTATTATAAATAATATTATTTATATTTAAAAAAGTATATATATGGGTATAAGATCAATGAACTGTGAGCCACTGTGCCCAGTCCCTTTTGATGGATTCTGCCTGTCGTGTGTGTGTTGGTTTCCATTAAACAATCGTTGGCATTTGCATTAAAATTACAAAAAAAAAAAAAAAAGAAATGACACAGAAAATTTTTAAGTAAATAAAGACGGAGAGTGGAAATCGTTTTTATATCGAAATGCTGGAAGTGCTTGAGCCGCGGCCCCTTTTGCATTTAAAATTAACTTGAATGCAACCATACAATATTGACAAAAGCCAAGCTGCAGGCACATCTCCCAAAGAAATATATATTCGAAAAGGCTGAAGCTAAAGTAAATGTTATTTTTTGATGTGAACGGGAACCTAAGCCTGAGATAATAGCATCTATAAATGGTATTTAAGTTATTTTAGGGAAATTCCTTATCGGAAAATAAGTACAACTTGCATTGTATTTATAGCCTGTCAACCTTTAAGATAATGCGGGTAGATAAAGATACTTAACGCAGCCGCCGGGTGGTCTAACTTCTGTAGGGCAATTTAGGCACAATTTAACACAAATAGATGTTAATTAGCGGCCTCGAAAAAAAAATAACGAAGACAAGTCGCGTTTATTGTTTTGTTTGCAGAGCTTTTGGGGAGGGTAAATGTTTGAGTGACGTAATTGCAAATATTAACTGGCCAAGAAAACAATTTTGCGTCACTTTGTTTCGCTTTCGTTAAACCGGTTTCCAGGTCGCCAGCATTTTTAAGCATATCAAGTATTGCCATCCGATAATGCAACTACTTTTTACCCTTCCGAAACACCACCCATTACCTCATTCCACCCGCTTTTTATGGCCCGACTCTGCCAACAAAGGTAGTGTTACATCAACATGAAACATAGCAACAAAAGTAAAGCTAAGTCGAAGATTTTGATACATTAACAAACAGTTATCAGTAACTGTATTAGTTAATTTATTAGGCCAGATTGTCAAACGACAGCTATATGACTCGACCTAAAAGGATTTCTTTGATCGATTTCCAAGTATAAAGCAATAATCTTTCGATTTATATGGTATTATCTCTAAAAACCGATTAGATTAGGTTTTAAGATAGTATATAGTTTAAATTTTATATTTGAGCCTCTACTCCTTAGTGATACTGGTCTTAAATACCTGTATCTTATGCCCAAAAACACTAATACCCTTTGCTAGAGTAAAAAATAAATAAAAACAGCACTACAACAACGCCCGCTGATTGAACGTGACTCAACATCATTCGTAGCATGTTAATCAACATTGTCTGAATACATGGTTAGATATTCGAACGAGTACCCGTTAAATACTCGAATTGTCCCCCTTTTGACCCCCTAACCAAGAAGTAGCTGTTCAAATATGGGTAAAGGAAATCAACTGAACAAAAATTAATAATGTGCCCATGCGTATGCGTGTGCCTATGATGATAATAATGATGATAATGACGATGATGATATGTGATAGATAGTTATTTGCCTACCGTTGCACAGCCGTAACCGCAAAAGAAAAGACCACCAAAAGATACTTAATAACGAAGGCCCCACAAAAACAAAAAAACAAAAAAGGTACAAAACCGGTTACAAAAGTGTGCCAAAATTGGAAAAACCACTTCTAAATTCCATACAGTCCAGGAGGCAAACAATTAGAAAGAAACGTGGGCCTTGGCTTCCAAAATAATTGATTTGTATTGTGTAGAATGTAGAATGTAGGCGTTGAGCAGCCTAAAAATGTGGCTTTAACTTTTATAAATTCGCTAAGGACAACCGCTGTTAAAACAAATTTTTAATTGGTTCAATAATATATGAATCTAGAGATATTAAAATTATAAATATTCATCTCTTGTTGGGTATTCCATAGTCGTGGCTTTCGATTTCCTCTTTTAATTGAAATGAATCATTAGCGATGCAAGTGAACCGAAATGTTGTGGTTAAAGGCAGCTCTTAATTTGGCTAATAAACTAGTTTCCCTTATTTGAGATATCTATTTCCCCCATCACAACATCCATTGAGTCAATAGTGTTTCGTCAAGTGTAGAGCACGCGACCAAATGGGGGATCTGCTGTGAAAGTCAACGGTGCAGTTCATTATGACAAATTTACAGTTCATCAGCGATACAAAAAAAAAAGAAGAAAAAAAGTCAAATGGAAAATCGGGGAGACTGAATACATGCATAATATGTATGTGTAAAAAAAATGGGGTAAATATTAGCAATGAGCCACTAAATCATCAGTGTCTCTGTTTACCATACCCATACCCCATATCCATATCCATTTTCCCCCGATTTCTCCCTCTACCTCTCTGGCTCTCTCTATCACTCTGCTTCTCCTTCTCCGAGGGGCCAAGTGAAACCCGAAAATGGCAAAAGCTGATAAAACGAAGTGACAAACAATCCAACAACGCGCTGCCCGTAAAAGGTAAATGGCGTTCAGAGTTCAACAAACCCAGTCTGAGTTCGCACAAAAACAATCACAAAACAAGAAAGGAAGCGAACTTGGGGGAAGCCAAAGTCTGTATACCCTTAAAAAAGGATCTAGTTTAGTTGTAAGCCAAACTTTACACTAAAACTAAACTAAACACTCAAGTAACTAAAGAGATTACTCTTGATTCTTGCACATTTGATCTTTATTTTCAATCAACTTTATTTCTACATGTCCTTCTTCCGATTTTAAGATCCTTTTAGACGAGGAAAAGGGCATTTCAATTGATAATATATCTTCAATCTTAACTATTATCTCAATTGCAATCCTTGAGCTTTATATTTGAAGCAGCTGCATTTGCTTTAAGCTATAAAAACAATGAAAATTTCATTTATGAATTGCATAATGGTAGTATATGCATAATATAGCCGTTAACAGTTGTTGCTGTTTATTTATTTCAATATGGTTCGGTAAAGTGGACCTTGGGAGTGGCCCCAATTACAACAGTCAAGTGTCTTTGTACATCCAGACGGGGTTAGTCATCCCGACCAATTCGACGCTGACTCCCTGATGGTGACTATTATGTATGACTGCACGGGTGTAAAAAAATATAAAAATATTAGTATAACTTTAAATATTTTCCCAATATGGAAATCTTCAATTGTTTTTTTTTTTTTTTGTTATCAACCAAGGTTAGGTCGCTTCAAGCGAATGCAATTATGTTGTAGAGGAAGTCCTAAAACTGTATTGTCGCATTTCCTTGTCTTATCGCGTAGCTCAAACTTTCATTATCTGGGCTGGCATTAGATTTATGTTCGACAAGTTATAATAAACAGAAATGACACTTGGCACATAATTCACTTGCTGATACAATGCCTATTAAAAAACCAATTACGTTTAATTGCGTGTCCCGCTCTCTTTCTCACTCTCTTTTTTTGGGGGTTTATTTTTTTACCTTTATCTCTTTCAATAAGTTTTACCTGGCCGGCAAGTGTGTTGTGGTATTGCATTTAGCCAAAAAACTTTTCGATGCGTAAGCGATTTCTTTAAAATGTATTTTGTGGACACTTGAATATGTTGCGAACAGGGTTGCCAAGTTGCGGGAGAAACCGTAGATTAAGATATGACTCACTTGGAATATAAATGTACACACATGAGTATTCATTTCCTTGTAGCATATTTCTTTACCAGGATGAGTCGCTCTGGCGCCAGCTTATTAGTCATTCATTGATGAAGTTTTTTTCAATGAAATACCTACTTTATTTACTATTTACTATTCGGCTTAGAATATCCCTTTTAATTGTTATATTATTTGTAGTTTGAGTTTGCTTATCCGTTAGATATTAGATAGATTAGCTTGATTCAAGCATACTTATCTAACTTTGCCTAGTTCGATATATTTTTTCACTTGAAAAGTGTAAAGTTGTTTATATAATTCTTGCTTGTGGAATTTCAAATTCTCTCATTCGATTTATTGATGAAAATGAGAACGGTAAGTTAATTCTTCTTAAGCTTCTTTAGTCCTTTTGGTTTCTTCAAAACCATCTTTTAAATTCTATGCACCCGCATGTAGATACAATGTAAAAGACCAAGAAAAATATATTGGTAAGTCCCGGTTATCGCATGGTCGTGCCACTCGACTATAAAGTTCTCTCTCTCGACAAACCTGTGTTATCAGTACGCTCTAAAAAAAAAAAAAAAAAAAACGAACAGAAGTTTTTGGAAGAGGAGATTAGAAGAACGAAATTACAAAGAATTGGCCATTAAACGTTTGTGTTATTTATATATATGTACTTGTGTACATATTTACATACACAAATGTATTAAAGTACTGTCTAGTACTGACTAATTTTCAATACTGGTCTTACTTGTGACTATTCAGGATGACTCGTTCTTCAAAAGGTGTTCTTCTCTATCACTCTCTCGCTCCCCATTGCTCTCTTTTCCACTGATAAAGACTCAGTTCGATTGGTAGTTTTTTTTTTTTTTATATATTTTTCTGATAAAAGAAAAGGCATAAATAGTGGGCACCATTGAACCACTCGCTTAGTACCCAGCACCAGCTTGTCGAAAGCTCACCAGCAAAAGAGTGTAAAGGATTACCGGAAACAAAGGGTTTTATTAATTATCTAAAGGAATCGCGCGCAGAATCCTTGACGCTCTCTCTCTTTCGACCTTTCTCTCGCGTTTAGCTCTCTTTTAATTGCTTTCTTCTCGCGCGTGTCGTTTGTTGTGGGTGTGTGTGTGTAAATAAAATAGTGCTCTTTTTTTTGTTGTTTTTTAACAAGAAGGAATCCGTGCCGTAACATAAACAAAATCTTAATTAACTTCGTGCGCAAATCAATTGAAAATAATGGCCGATATTATCGACATCCAGCAACACCAGACGATCGAGGAGTTCAAGCTGAATCTCGAGGAGCAGTTGCCCGACGTAGGTGGCGCCAGCGTAGCAGCTACAGTGGATAATCGCTAAAGCTGACATTGATAAACTAAACCTTACCTAGTCCAAAAGAAGCGAATCTTTTAATTAATTAAAAATCTATTTTTCATCGATAATAATCCATATCTGATTCATTAATTGATTTAGAAAACTTTGTTTGTTTTATCGATTTTTAATCGATTTTATAAATTTATATTATCAAACTCTTTTTTTTTTTATGGAATTACATAAAACGGAAGTTAGCGAAATTGATTTATGGAAGTTCGACTGTAACTTGGACGGTTTTTTTTTATTACTCACGATTCACGTAATCGCACTCCCTCTCAATTTTCGTGTGTGTCTGTGCTTTTCGATTGCCGCCGTATCGCTGTTTCCCGGCACATTTTATGGACTTTTAATCGATAACACAGACGGGAATCGACACGCATACAAATGGCCAAAAGCGGGCCTTTGCAGTGAAGAACACCTTCGATAAAGGCAGGTGACCCGAGCTCAAACAAAAACAAAAACAAAAAAAAAGTAGCGAGAATCGAAAATCACTTCCGTTCGACGTCAGTCATATGTTATATTGGACACTCTAGTCTCCCTGCTCCCCTTTTCGGTAACCAGATCGCCACATTCCACTTTTGCCCAAGGACTTTTTGCTCTCTGCCACCCACCGCCCACCGCCCACCGCTATTATCATTACCATATACATAATCGAGTGCTGTGTTCGATTCTATGTTCGCTTTTTGGCGCACACAAGTTTATCTTATCGGCAAACAGGCCAAGCGCAGCAATCAACGCACCACTACCAGTACAGGCGCTGAGACCACCTATAAATTCCACAGTCCAGTATCACCCAACTCCCCCTTTTCGCGCTTTTGGGGCCTTTCAATTTCCACGAGCGGCAAGCGAGAGAGAGAGAGAGAACAGCGCCCAGCTAAATATTTGTTTTTCCCAATATTGTGGCGGATATGGGTTGGGTTGAGGGAAATTAGCAAAATTCTTAGGGTCTATCCATCGGTGCTTATAATTATTATTCCATTGGTCCAATTTAATGGGTAAATGCTGTTTATCTTAAGTAAATCCTAATGAAACCCTCCCCCCCCACCACCCAAGTGTTTTCCCCACTGAATCATCGGGTGATTTATACAAATTTGTTTAGGTTTTCGCACTTTTCGATTAGCTCTTTGTTTCTTTTTTCTGTGTAGATAGATTCTTCATTATTTACCGCCTCTCGCCTGTTTAATTTCAAACAAAACAATTGCCGATATTCAGCGATAATATGTTGTCAGTCATTCAGTCAGGTGAAGAATAGTTCCCCAGGAACTAGGGGGAAAAATAAAACAGAATGCAAATTAAAGCCGATAAGGCCGACATACAGACACCCGACGACCGACGACCGACTTTGGTGATAAGGTCGCGTGAGATGGAAATTCAATTTTTTTTTTTTCTTCATAAACATTCCAGCGATAAAGTGGAGGCACTAGAGACTACGGATGTGTGTTTGCAATCTGGATTTGATTGATGACTCACAGACCGACCGATCGACTCACTCATGACCGGTGAGGATTACTCATAGAGATCTCTCTTCTCCGCCGCTCAAGTGTTTCTATTTTTAGCCTAAAATATTTGCATTTTCTGTGCCAGGTTTTGAGAAAGGGTCAATAGTGTTTATTTAATGTCCAAAGATGAGCTGTTCGAATACGAAAAAGGAAGTGGAATGAGTGTAATGAGTTATTCATCTAAAGTTTACTAACAAAATAGGGGGAAATTATACTTATATTCTACCTTAAATATTAACCCCCCAATTTTCTATATTCTTCAACAGTTGGACGCCAACAAGGATGGCTTCATCGATCTGCACGAGCTGAAGGATGCCCTCAACCAGGTTGGCTTCAAGTTGGCCGGCTACCAGGTCCGCGAGATGATCGATGAGTTCAAAAGCAAGCAGCGTACCGCCCATCAGGGCAAGCTGAATCTGGAGGAGTTCGAGACGCTGTGCCTGGACCTGAAGAGCAAGGATGTGGCCAGTACATTCAAGACGGTGGTGTCTAAGAAGGAGAATCTGGAGACTCTTGGCGGTATGTCGAGCATATCGTCGGAGGGTACCACCCATTCGGTGCGCCTCGAGGAGCAGCTGGCCTTCTCCGATTGGATCAATTCGAATCTGGGGCACGACAAGGATCTGCAGCATCTGCTGCCCATCGACAGCGAAGGCAAGCGTCTGTATTTGAGCATCAAGGATGGCATCCTGCTGTGCAAAATCATCAACCATTCCTGCCCGGACACAATCGACGAGCGGGCGATTAACAAGAAGAATCTGACGGTTTACCGGGAGTTTGAGAATCTGACATTGGCCCTCGTCTCCTCGCAGGCCATCGGTTGCAATATCGTCAATATCGATGCCCACGATTTGGCCAAGGGCAAGCCCCATCTGGTGCTGGGTCTCCTCTGGCAAATCATCCGCATTGGTCTCTTCAGCCACATCACCCTGGACAGCTGTCCGGGACTGGCGGGCCTCCTGTTCGACAATGAGCGTCTGGAGGATCTGATGAAAATGTCGCCAGAGGCCATTCTTTTGCGATGGGTTAACCATCATTTGGAGCGTGCCGGCATCTCGAGGCGATGCACTAACTTCCAGTCTGACATTGTCGACTCGGAGATCTACTCGCACCTGCTGAAGCAGATTGCGGGCAATGATGCGGACGTTAATCTGGATGCCCTGCGCGAATCGGATCTTCAGCAAAGGGCAGAGATTATGCTACAGCAGGCGGCCAAGCTCAATTGCCGCAGCTTCCTCACGCCACAGGATGTGGTCAATGGCGTTTACAAACTCAATCTGGCCTTTGTGGCCAATCTGTTTAACAATCATCCTGGCTTGGACAAGCCCGAGCAGATTGAGGGATTGGAGTCTATTGAGGAGACGCGCGAGGAGAAGAGTAAGTACAACATGTAATGAATAAGATGCATAACGCCAGGCTTCAAAGAATGTTAATCAGTTTTTGCTGCTGTTTTTCGCTTTCATTTTCCACTTGTTTTTTGAAAACACACACCCAACCCGCATCATGCAATCGGGTTCTCTTATCGCGAGGCAAACAGAAACTCTTATTCGCTTTGTTGCTCTTAAACTTGTTCCATATTTTTAATCAGAGACTTTAACACGAGCCAAAAAGAAATGCTTAAAGAATGTCTAAGAAACCTGACAAACACACTTTGTACGAAAAATTCTATACTACGACGCCAAGGATAGCTTTTAGCACGTACTGGAAACGGTCTGGGAAAATTGCACATTTATAAACAATAGATATGACAGCATTAGCAACAATAAATAAATAATAAATAACATTTTCATTGGTTCTCCTTTTTATTTATCCAGCCTACCGCAACTGGATGAACTCCATGGGCGTGTCGCCACATGTGAACTGGCTGTACTCCGACTTGGCCGATGGCCTGGTCATCTTCCAACTCTTCGACGTGATCAAGCCGGGCATTGTGAACTGGTCAAAGGTGCACAAGCGCTTCACGCCGCTGCGCAAGTTCATGGAGAAGCTGGAGAACTGCAACTATGCCGTGGATCTGGGCAAGCAGCTGAAATTCTCGCTGGTCGGAATCGCTGGTCAGGATCTGAACGATGGCAATGCGACGTTGACTCTGGGTAAGTCATAACACCCTTATTTTCACATGCAATTAAATGCTTAATAATAAATGGTATTTGTTTTCGTTGGTTAGCTCTCATCTGGCAGCTGATGCGCGCCTATACCCTGTCCATACTGTCCCGCTTGGCCAACACGGGCAACCCCATCATCGAGAAGGAGATCGTTCAGTGGGTGAACAATCGACTGGCGGATGCCGGCAAGCAGTCGCAGCTGCGTAACTTCAACGATCCGGCCATTGCGGATGGCAAGATTGTGATCGATCTGATCGATGCCATCAAGGAGGGCAGCATCAACTACGAGTTGGTGCGCACCAGCGGCACCCAGGAGGTGAGTTTTGCAGGGCTTTTTACAAACGTAAAGGATTATGTTTTATTCGAATCATCTTTTTTTTTTTTAGGATAACCTGGCCAATGCCAAGTATGCCATATCAATGGCCCGCAAGATCGGCGCCCGCGTCTACGCTCTGCCCGAGGACATCACCGAGGTGAAGCCCAAAATGGTGATGACCGTCTTTGCCTGCATGATGGCGCTGGATTATGTGCCCAACATGGACAGCGTGGACCAGAATAATCACAACTCCGCCGCCGCCAACTCCAACAACAGCAATTAAGTGTAATTAAGCCACGTAAAAACTCAATCAATTATAAATATTAACGAGAAAGTAAAACGAAATTGAAGGAACGAAGGGAAGAGCTGGAAAACTATGTAAACATTTCGTAAATTCGCTTAGATAGTCTTCGCTTCGGTTTACCACGTTTTTTTTTTAATATAATTTGATTACCTTTTTGTAATATTTTTATTATATATTAATATATATATATAGAAGAGTATATGAGTTTTTCCCTATTGTAACTAAGCGAAGCATTTTATTCGAGTTTTTCTCGATTCATTTTGTTTACCAATTTTGTAATTTTACAAAAAAGAAAAAAGATCCATCCCTGCGACAGAGTAAATACACTGAAACCTTATTTTATAAATAGGGATCTTGCTATTTCTGCTTTAAATTAAACAACAAAAAAAGAAAACAAAAACAAAACAAGAGACCATGCAAGATTAAGAGAGAGAGAGAGAATTGTAAACAATGAAAGCAATTAACTTTGTAATATATAATATATATATTTAAAATATGCGCCTATATAGTAACATATATATATTTACATAAATCGATCTATATATATATATATATATATTTTTGCATAACGGAGTTGTCCAAAAACGAAAAGCAACAAAACCAACACCGAGAGTAACGGAGAGTAAAACTTTGTATTTAACTTCTTTTTTTTTTTGTGTAATTAAGTGTAAGCCAGGAGTGTGTAAGCCGCTTTTTGTTTATGTTGTTTTGCTACGTACATATGTACATATGTGTTTTGTTCTATTTCTTTATACATATTTGTTTTTAATTTCGCGTTTAAGTGAGTTTGAAGAAAAAAGAGATGGCAATAGGCGGTGCGGCGCTGAAAGAGAAGGCAGGTGGAAGACGGAAAAAGACGGCAACAAAAGGTCTTTAGTGCAATGAGGCGACATACAAATACAACAAAGCAAAACAAAAATAGATCCAGGAAAACGAAACTTGAAAAATAAAACACACACACAAAAAACAAAACAAAAACATTCAAATACTATATTCATAATAAAATTAAAACAATAAAGTAAACCCAAAAAAAAGTATTTAACAATGGAGTTGTTACTGTTTAGTTGGGCTGCTGAAAAATCTTTTGAGATTATTGAACATTTTGTTTAGATCAAGACGCCCCAAGTTGCTCTGGAAACATTCTCGATATTCAAGAAAATAATATAACAAAACCGCAATTTGTTAGTAGATATATTTATTTATTTATAAATTATTTTGGAAATATTTAGATTACATCGAATTATGTTTTCCCAAAACGAAATTAAAATTATATTTCAGCTGATTTGCGCATATAAATGTGTAGCATGATTTCTCCTTGCTTATTATTAATATTATAATTATTTATTAATTACACTAGAGATTCAGTATATACTTTAGGTAGTCCCAGCAGACAAAAACTTCGTTTATGATATTAAAAGTCCGACTTAGCGGACATTATTCGGATCTATCCGCCCGGATCTTTGTCTGCTGGGACGTGTTGTCTCTAAGGTATTAGTATTTAGTTACGGAAAAGATAGATATTCATGAGAGATATGTGTTGTTGGTGTTTCCAACGGAAGCCCTGTTTAATATCGATCTGTATGCCTCGCACGTCACGCTCAAGTCGGACAATATATAAGTTATTGCAAGCGATCTACCCGTGGTGGATGCTGCAACCGTTTCTCTATTCTATTCTGTAGTAATACTTTCGTTTCACATAAAGAACTTTGTTTTCTATTCGAAAATCTCTCGAGTGCTTTTGTGGCAGTTTGCATAGAGTTTGGTCTTGTGTTCTGGATCAACTTTTATGTACACTTTAGCAACTAGAAAAATGTAAGGAAGCGCGTTTGACTTGAAACTCTACCTAATTTGGACGGTAAATTGAGAAGACACAAGGGTGTATGTATATATTTGTCTATCGAAATGCTCGACGGCAGCATAGCTTTACAGCTTTACTATTAACTAAAACAGATACTTCTCCTAATCTCTGTCACCTTCTTCTTCGAAATATATTTCCAAAATATATGTATGTACTTGTTGGGAGTGCAGAACACACACAAATCGAATAAAGGTCGGTAGCCAACCCTTTTACCGCGTTATTAAATATTAGAAAATGCAGCGAATCGAAAGTTAAAAGTCACATTATCCTCCATCGAAAGGACACTTTAGTTTCTATTATTATTAATGTGGCTAACTTTGTCGTCAGGCAATTGTAATTGGCACTTTTTGTTGTGTTTAAGTAAGTATATATATGTATATATATATAGGTATGCAGAGTCCGTTGTGACCCACATTTGAATGCATATAAATGTAAGGGCATCCGCTCAAGGGGCTGGCCTCTTGGCCTGCCACTTCTTGTCGGATGACCCGTCTCTACAATACAGTAATTTCATAATTAATACCCTTCCCGGAACGTGTGGTTTTTAGTCGTTTGTTGTTGTTGTTTGTTGTTAATTAAAGTGACTCTCGCTCTCGCTCTCGTTTGTCTCGGTCTCTGTGGCTACCACCTACCACTTGCGCGGGGGTGGCGGCAAGGGTATATCCTTGCCAGCATGGTAGACGCTCCTGTGGGTCTCCACATATTCGCTCTGGGTCTGTGTCTGGGCCAGAACCCGCTCGCCTGTCCTTCCCTGGTGGGTCGTCAGGGGCAGTGGCTGAAACCAAATAATTTGAAGTCATTTTATTTATTTTACATCTCAATTACTACTCACCTGACGAACTCCCCGCCGTGCCCGCGGTGTTCCCTCCGGGGAGGAGATCACCATCTCATCTGGATCGGGAGCAGTCCAGTGCTCGGTGAACTCGCTGGCGGAGCGGGCCAGCGAGGGATGGCTCAGGGAGCGGTGGAAGGAGCGACGGTCGTCGTCGTCATAGTACTGCATGCGATAATAGCTGCTGGCATCGCTCATGTTGTCCGAGTGGTCCGGCTGCGGCCGGCCAAAGTCCACGGTCACCTCGGACATGGAACGGAAGTCGTTGTGGTCGGTCTGGTACGAGGTGCGTGAGCTGCGGCGCGATCGCTGCAGATTGAAGGGTCCCTGGCCGGCGTTGAAGCCACCGCCCGCAACCGGGAAGCCAGGCATTCCGGGATCATTGCGAATGGTGCGGACACTGGAGCCGCCGTCGCTGTCATACTCGTACAGCGTGGGCAGGGAGCTGCGACGCGAACGCGTGTCCCAGGGCTGTGGGGGTGCCTTCTTGCCGCCGCGCCGTGGCATTCTCATTTCCACATCCGCATCGTCATCGCCGGGCGGCGCCAAGATGCGGATAATAACGTCCCAGGTCTGGGGCTCGAACATGCGCTCATAGCGCGTGTCTTGGCGGATGCGCTCAAAGTCCTCGCGCACCACAGCCTCGGTCAGCATAGTACGCAGCGAGGATTGGGTGGTGATGATCTCCTTCCACTTGGCGCGATCGTCGTAGCTGAGATTACGCACCGAACTGACATCGTCGCCGGCCTCCGACATCTCCGGCTCCTCCAGGATGCGTATGAGCACATCCCAGTTGGGCACGTCCTTGTCCTGCGGCGGCACCTCGATCGGCTTCATGTTGCCCACCAGCTCGGGACTGGTCAGCTTCAGCTTGTTGTCATGGATCTGGGCCGGCGGCTCGGCCAGCGGCAGGCTGAGTTCGCTGCGCTCCATCTTGGGCGTGAGGGTCAGTCCAGAGGCGCTGGAGATGTCCGAGAAGTTCTCCCACTGCTGCTGCTCCCTTTCGTTCGGATAGTTGCGCACGCGGACATCAAACTTGGGATCCACCGGTGGCGGTGGCGGCGGTACCGGCGGCAGCGGTGCCCTCGGCTTGCTCTTGTACTCGGTGACGCTTCGCTTGTGGCTCTCAATGTCCTCGATGGTCTTCTTCTCGGTGACCGTGCGCAGATAGACATCGTCCACGGTGTGCGACGTCACTGGCGGCGGCAGCTGCACATTCGGCACGTACTCGTCCTCGTAGTAATGCATCGTGTCCACGGTCATGTCGGGTGCCTCGGAGGACAAATCGGTGATCTCGCTGGGGGCCGGGCCATCGGTGTAATCAGACCAAGTCTCTGGACGACCGTCAACCACCTCCTGATGCGTGCGCGTGTACACGGAGAACTTGGGCTCGGCAATGGCCATCGGCGGCGATGGTAGCGTCTGCGGCACCTGCGGAGCCGGATGCAGCTCTGGCACGTACGTGAACTGTGAGTGAATGGTCTCGACGTGCGGCGGCAGCGATTCCATGGTCATGACACTCTCCCGATCCTCATACGCCTCCATGATGGTCGACAGGTTATTGCGATCTGGACGCAGGGTGGCCACGCTCTCCGTGTCCGAGGTAACCGGCGACGGCGGCGGCGGTGGTGACTTCTTGACGCGCACCTGGACATCGAACTTGGGCGAACCGGCTGCGACGGCCTCCTGGATGGGTATGGCGTGACGGGTGAGCGAGGAGGTGGTCATAACAGCCGCGGCCGCTGGCATCTCCTGGGCCGGCACATAATGATCGCTATATATGCTGGATGTCTCCTGGATGAAGGCGCGGTTCTCGAAGCTGCCCGCCGAGCTGAAGGGCAGCGAGCGGGTGTCAATCTCCTCGATCTCGGAGTGCGATTCGCTGGGATAGTCGGACGGAATGAGGGCTCCCTCGCTGCCCGAGGAACTGTAGACGGCCTGGAGGGCGGCATGGGCGCGGGGTATCTTGACGCCCTCGAAGGCACTGATGTTGCCCACACTGCTGCCGCTCAGCTTGGTGATCTCGGAGCCGCTGCCCATGCTCATGGGCAGGCGACGCACCACAGGTATCGGGCGGCTGCGCAGGCAGTAGTAGGAGACGGCCAGTCCCAGCAGCAGCAGCGTGAGGAACATAATGGCACAGATGATCATCAGGATCTGGATGCTCTTCAGCGGCGGCTGCAGCACGGAGCCCGTGGCAATGGGATTGAGACTGGGAAAGAGTGCGAAATATATATCGTAAGGATACTTATGGTAAGGATCCAAAGGGAAGACCTACATGGGAGCTGGCAGGGCTGGCGGCAGTGAGGGCACCGGCGGCGGATAACGGCAGACTATGGTTATGATTTCATCGCCATCCATCTCTAGATTGGCATGGAAACGCACAATGATGTTGTTGGTGAACACACGGGTGGGATTCTGCAAGGCATTTGGGTATAAGTTGACATATAACCAATCCCTTCCCCCTGGCCACTCACCTGGATGGTTCCGCATCCCTTCAGCGGCAGCTCGAGGCGGTAACTGAGGGCTCCCTTGCCGCTCACACGACAGGCACTGCTGCGATCGTAGTCAGCCTGGATGATGCCATGGAACGGATCGTTGAACTTGAGATCAACCTGGTCGGGGAACACACAAAAACAAAGCCTTGTTCTTAAGGGTATCCAGGAAGCACGCCACTCCACTCGCAACTCACCTGCATGGATCCGGCGGCACAGTTCAGCGCGGCCTTGGTTCGATTCAGGAATATCAAAGGGCTAATGTCGTCCAATTTGGTTACCTTTAGAAGGGGAAAACAGTTAATTAATGGTTACGAGGAGGGTGTTTATTAAGCTCCTTCTACCTTGCCATCCAGGGTGGCCTCCTCGGGCAGCCCGTTTGTGGTGTAGTTACCGCTATCGCCATGCTGCACGTAATTCGATTGCGCCGCTGCCAGTCCGCTGCAGATGAGGATCAGGAATGCCACGGCCAACACTCTGGGTAAGCCGACCCCAAATGGCCTCTGGTCCGAGCTCATTTCGTTGGGGAAAACCACTAAAAGAAAAAGGAAGATGGCTGGGGAGGAAAAGCAAAGGTATTGTATTAGGATTTTCAAGGAAACTACAGGTAAGTTCAAACACACACGGAGAGCTCAAAAGCTTGGGTTATCCTGGAATAACTCAAGTCTTTCAGGAGGTTCCAATGGGTTTGTTTTAAGGATATAATTATTTTTATACCCTTGCAGGGTATTATAATTTCAGTCAGAAGTTTGCAACGCAGT
>JAEIIL010008007.1:0-61680 GCA_018905715.1 Drosophila lini | reverse complement strand
ATAATATATTATTTGAAAACATTTATTAAAACAAAATGAAATTTAATGTCAATTCTAAATTAAGAAATGTTTTTTATAATACTATTTATGATTTAAAATGCAGTGAAAGTAAGGAATTGAAGTAGGAATTGTTAATCTATCTATGGCCCTTAATATCTTGGGATCTCTAATGTCGAAGGGTTCAAGATTTGGTATGTAGACTCTGTTAAATTTCATTAGAAAATGGCATTGTATGTCCTAAAAAAATACATTTAAAAAAATTTCCAATTAATAATTATAAAACTAGAAAACTTAAATTTCCCTAAAAAGTAGGCAACATTTGTAGCATCTTATGCGACCTTCTCCTAAACAAGCATTTGAATTGCTGAATTTTAGGGTTAATATTCTGCAAGTGTTCTGAGGTAGGGAAAACAAGAATGAGAACGAGAATGCGAAACCAGGAGAAACCGAGAAACGCCGACATACGGTTAGAAAAACATTCGCACATAAAAATGCTAACATTTGAACGCGGGGGAAGAGGGCGGGAGAAGAGGACGTCGGGAGAGGTGGGAAGAGGGACATCGGGAGAACGAGAATGGGACGACGACGACGACTGCCTCCATCCATGTGGCTGACATAATGAAACATTATTAAGAGCCACGACGTCAAAGCTGCAAAAGGTATCTAAATTTGCGCAAAATGTTTATCCTCCCGTCCGTCCCCTCTCCTCCCTCCGCCCGATGCCAACCCAACGCCCCTTGAGTTTTGGCTTCTGCAGTCGCTGCCAATTTGCCGCCGTTGGGAGAGGAAAACACAAATATCACATTTACAGGCAGCACTCCACCATTTTATATCCAGTTACACACACACACACCCTAGTGGGAGAGAGAGTGAGACGGCGAGAGCGGCGTAGATTGGTTCGTGTCATCTCATCCCCCGGCGGAACAAGAGAGATGGCGTACTCACTCTCGCTGACAGGATGCTGCCGGGCGGCTGCTATCCTGCCGCTGCAGCGCTGCTGGCGTCGCCGTCGACGCTGGCAGTAGAATCACAGTTATTCGAGATACGAAAACATAGCAGCGGCGACACAAAAGCTCAGGGAAGCGTCGGCGGCAGCGGCAATGGCAGCGGTTTTTCATAAATAAATGTTTGAGTTATGTAGAAAAACATTTTGGGCGAGAAGATTTTCGTTTTCGTTGCGATTCAGTTAACATTTGGCCAGCGGATTCCGCCTACAACGGACACGACGACGGACGACGCCGCTTTCTACTTTTCACATTCCACTCCGCTGCTGGCCATCTGTACCGTTATCCTTTATAGGCAGTGCTATCGATATCGGTTCGCGTTATCTATCGGCGAATAAACTCGTATAAACTCCTAAAGCAAACTGCAAGTGAAGAAAACAAAATTAAAAAACATAAACAGTTCCTGAGCAAAATAGTCAAACCAAATAAAATAAATACAAGTGTTGCGTCCTCTAAATAATTAAGCAAATCGCGTATCTCCAGTGCAAGCTACCACAGTGATCGCCCGCAAGAATGCACACTAGCACTAGCTCGGATCCCATGCACTCGCTGCACGACAGTGTCTCACTCTCCCCGCCGCCGCCTCTGCACAAGAGCCAGCGCTGTTCTACCGGATGCAGTGCATCCTCGCGAGCCGCAGCCGCCGCCATCGATTCTATGTCCATGGGCTGTGATGACAGTGACATTGAGCCGTCGGCCGTCGGCGGAAGTGGAGTTAGCGGCGCCACTGGCGGTGATGGTTCCGGATCCGTTGGTGGTCCACTGGTGAAGCCACCTTACTCCTACATAGCCCTTATCACCATGGCCATACTACAGTCGCCGCACAAGAAGCTAACACTGAGCGGGATTTGCGACTTTATCATGTCACGGTAAGTTTAAGCAACTTGGAAATTAAAAAGATCTTAAATTCCATAATATTTTAGAAAATAATTCTGAATTCTAACTTTGAAAGTGCTGCATTAGGATTGTTCAATAAATTTAATTTCTTCTACTTAAATTGAAAATTATTCTTCAAATTGTTTTTCTAAAGAATTAAGTTTTGGATAAATCGCAATCGTAACTAATGAGTTAATCTGCAAACATCATAGAAAATATGACACATAATATAAAAATATGGATTTAAATCCTTGTGAACCAAAATCACGGATCCTAAAATGTTAGTTTAGAATAAAATTAATAGTGTGAGGTTTCTTAAAATAACATAAATGGATTTATTTTGTATTATATTTCTGAAAAAAAAATGTTTGAAAATAACATTATTCAAAAACAAACTCGTAACCATTTACATAAAATAAGTCCTTAAACTAAAAAAACGTTTATGCAACTAGTCAGCATTTAAAGTAAAGTTAAGAACTATTAGTTAAAAATGAACTGTCTTAATAATGGTTTGTTTTTTTGTACAAACTTAGGACTACTTTTCCTTAAGAATATTTAAAGCGACGGATTTCAAATCTACTTGGATCTAACTGATAACTTTCAAAGAAATAGTTTATTATTTATTATTATATTTATTTATGTCATTCAAAAGTTTCAGCATATCTGATTATTATGATTATATCTGTTTGAATATTTTAGTTTTAGGAATATTAATGTTCCTATATTTAATGTTTGACTAATATTACTAAACATGTTGAATAATTTCCTATCAAAACTAATTAAAGTCCTCCTAATTACCCGCAGCTTCCCGTACTACAAGGACAAGTTCCCCGCCTGGCAAAACTCCATCCGGCACAATCTCAGTCTGAACGACTGCTTTATCAAGGTGCCCCGTGAGCCGGGAAATCCGGGCAAGGGCAATTTCTGGACGCTGGATCCGCTGGCCGAGGATATGTTCGACAATGGCAGTTTCCTGCGGCGTCGCAAGCGCTACAAACGAGCTCCCACAATGCAGCGCTTCTCCTTCCCGGCGGTTTTTGGGACCCTGTCCCCGTTCTGGATCCGCAAGCCAGTGCCCCTTGTTCCGGTGCACTTCAATGTGCCCAATTTCAACGGTAGCCGGGACTTTGATGTGGGCCACACTCCGGCGGATGTGTTTGATTCAGCTCTGCGGGCGGACAAGAAGTTCAACTTCTTTGCCAATGCGGAGGCTTCCTTTTACCAGGGCAGCCAGTCCGGTGACAAGTTCGACCGGCTGCCTTTCATAAATCGCGGAAGAGGAGTGGATGCCCTGGATGTATTGCCCCATAGCAGTGCATCAGGCGGAGGAGGGGGTGGCCCAACTGAGAGCAGCAGAGCCGCCAAGTACAAAAGTCCCTACGCCTTCGATGTGGCGACTGTGGCCAGTGCCGCGGGCATTCCCGGCCATGGGAATTACGCGGAAAGAATGCCGCGTGGCGGGTATATGGATCTCAATGTGTACACCGATGATGCGGACACAGAGGCGGATGTGGATGCTGAGGCTGAAGGCGAGGCGGATGACGACTCCTGCGAGGACAAGATTGACGTAGAAAGCGGCAACGAGCAGGAGGACTCGCACATCTCGGACTCAGTGGACAGTGTCTGTACAAATCGCTTGGATGCGCCGCCTGAATCCCTCATCTTCGCGGATGCGGAGGCCGCCAGCCGCAGTCCCAGGACACGAGGACACTTTGACAGTGAGCCATTGGTGAGCCTGCGAACCAGCAAGCAGACCAGCGCCAAGGACTTCCGCATCGAGACGCTCATTGGCCACCATCTGCGGCACGGTGGAAACCAGGAGGAGGCCAGCGACTAGGCGGGATCAGTCGAAGCCTGTCCTGTGTACAGTCCAATCTATTGGTGATTTCAGTTTCGATCTAAGCACGTTTTAACGCTCCTCCCGTTACCACAGGAAACCCCCAACTCCCCAAACCGAATCCGAGCAGCAAGTAGTGATCAGTAGGTGTATATCTGAATCTGTAGGATGTAGCAGGCCAGCACACGAGTTTTTAAATGCGACCAAATCAAAGTCAACGCTATAGTTGCCAGTCAGTCCACTTACGTACTATATATCGGCGCGTATATCCATGTAAATCTGATGCATTGCACATTTATAGGAATACTTTTAAAGCGATTTCTAGGGAATCGAGCTTCTGGATTTCCATATCTCTCTATACCATACAAGTACTATTCATGTGTAAGTGTGCGTGTGTGCGTGCGTGTAATTGTAACACATCCAAGCAAGTGGAACAGAACACTATTAACTATAAATTAGTCTAAGGATTTTGCTGATGTTATTGAAAATTTAATAAACAACAAACATAACAATAGTAGTGGTAGTGGTGGGGTATTTTATTTGAGGGTTGAAAGTAATAGTCATTAAAAGGTAGTTAAATGTAAATTAAATTGTAAGAAATTAATTTTGTTTTATATTTTATTTATTATTTTGTTTAATTTTGTAATAGTAAATATTTACTCCCATATCCTTGTACCCCATTTTATCTTTTAATGAAACTTTTACATATTACCGCTTAAAACGCTTTTACTTTTTTTAAATTAACCGCCTAAATACTTACCAAGCTATGTGGCAACCCTTACACAACGGTAAATCAGTGCCGCTACTTTCCATGCACCTGCGCAATGGCCGCCGCTCAGCTGTTTTTTGGCTAAGGACGAAGCGAGACGGGGCGAGACAACAACTCCGCGAAGCTCGGCTCTCGCTTGCACTACCAAAAGCTTGGCTCTCCGGAAGCGACATAGTAGTAGTGCGGTGGTTTCCAGTGTTAAAACATTAAAAGCTGCGCCTGGAAGCGGGACAACAGAGCTCCGCAGAAGATACCAACACTAGCTATTGGTATCCGCCAGGCACAAGTACGAACTCCGCTCGGCTTGGCATAATAATTCGCTCCCAAAGGACTCCACCAACACACTAATAGAGGTGGGCGCCCGCACACACAGAGACAGACACTATAACGCACGGTTGCGGGTGCAAAAGTCGATTTTTCAGGACAACAAAAAGCGAGTTAGTTGTGTGTGTGCAATGTGCAAAAGTTTTTAAATGGCCCGGGTCATAAAGGGAGTTTGTAATAGTTGTAGCGAGATGTCCTGTCGCCCAGCCAAGGAGCCGAGGCTGCTGCAGAGGTGCTGAGCGAGAAAAGTTTTTGTGCCAGGCCTCCCCCACTAAAAATAAAAAAACAACATCCCCCTGCCGCTGCTGTGATTGAGATTGGTGATAATGACTGTGTCTGCATGCCCCCAACAAGCATCCATACAAATCAGTGTCCACAATAGTCAACGATAAGTATTATAGCGTCCAACGGCATTAGGTACTAAGAGTGTCCTGAGGTGAAACCAGCAGCGGACCAAGTCTCGCAAGATACGGATCTGGAGAGTTTAAGGAAACCAGTTTCGAAGTAGGCCGCTCTCATGGCGGTCTGGCGCGGCCGGAGGCTGTGCGCCTTGGCGGTGGCCTGGCTCACGCTCCTCACGGGTGAGCCTTACCAGAAACACGGTGCTCGGTGTTGCGGGAAATCCCTACAGTAATCACATCCCGTCTATCATCCCCCCAGTGTCCCATTCGGTGCGCATCACCAACCTGCGGGTGCCGCACACCTACACTTTGGTGCGTGACCGGGAACCCGATCCCTTGGTCCTGGACTGTGAGGTGGAGATCGGAGAGGGGGAGCAGGGATTCGTCCTGAAGTGGCTATTCAACAATCACTCCATCTACCAATGGATACCCTCCGTCAAAGGATTCGCCATGGTGAGTCACGAGTCACTTACCACGAAGGGCCAGTGCTGTCATTATGTCCTTTTACCTGACACATCTCTGCATTTATTTAGTTCCCAGAAGAGCTTTAATTTACTTGAAAGGTTAGCTTTATAAAAAGGTTAAAGAGCTTATGTAAATTTATTGCTTAATATATTTAAAATATTTAAAGCTTAGATATATTTCTTACCAGTTTAGGAAATTGGCCAGGAACAACGGAAAGGACTTGTCAAAACTAAATACAGGGAATTGTCTTGGAAGATAGCCAGCCTTTTTCTTTGCCAGTCTTATTTTTCTCAGCTAATTTAAAATTCATTAACTAAGATATTTTGACAATTTAAATACATAATCAAATAAATTTAAAGTTCAAAGCATGTTTCCCTTAAAAAATAGGGTAAAAGAAAAAAGCATAATTCGTATTAATCATAATTTACCAAGAATAAGGAAGTTGCCCCTGCTTCTTATCCTTTTTGCCGCTTCCCTTTTGTTGATCTGTCCTGGTACCCTGATATAGGTCGTTGGCAGCACTGCCCGAAGGGTCACGAAATTAATTAACATAATACAAACCCCCCTCGTCTTTGTCTTTTTCTTGCGCTTGCAGGGCTTCATGAAGTCGAAGATAGACACCAAATTATTCGCCATGGAGGGCAGTCCCGGTGTTATATCGATAAAGAATCCCGACTGGAACATGACGGGGGAGTACACGTGTGCGGTGCAGACCTTTCAGACCACGGATAAGCGGAGTGCCCGCTTGCAAATAATCGGTGGGTGTCACGGATCGGCGGTGTACACCTGAAAGATGTGCGGTTCCATCCAGGGTGTGCGCTGTGTGGGTTGTGCCGGGTTATGAGCAGGCGCCAGGTGTATGGTGTAGGGTGTGAGGTGTAAAGAGTTAGGTGTAAGGTGGCTCAGTCGGGTGACCCGCCCACTGCCGCTGCCGTCTTGACTTGTGTGTTTGCATATGAAGGTGTTTGTTGGGGGTTTGGGACAATGTGTACACAGAGAGAACAACGTAATGATTTATGTACTTTGAGCCAATTTACAAAAGTCAAGTCAAGCCAGCCAGCCAGGAGGCAGCTTAGTGTAGGACATTCTTGGTTTATTCCTGGTTATCCCACTCGCTCTTCCTCCCTCCCCCTTTTTGAACACATCTTGGCTGTATGCCATGTTACTCCATTTAAGTTTGCCTTCGCTCTTTTTTGCTGGCTCATCTATTTTGGGGAAAACTTAATGAGTTACATAGTAATAAACAAGAGTATAAAAAGTTGAGACGTCAGTAATAAATTAAAGTCGCTTCCTTTTAAGCTTGCTCCGTAACTTATGTGTGTGTTCCACAGAATTCGGTCACTTTACAGCTTTTCTTTTCACTAATGAACATGAAAAATATCCCCGGCATATCAATTTCCAGAATCAGTTTCCACAATTAAAATATTATTTTTAAGCTCGAAAGTCTTATTTTATTTTATTTTATTAACTTCAATTCTTATTGGAATTTCACTTCTGATAGCCTTCAACGAATCCATTCCCTTTTATACGAATATTTTCATACCATTTGCAAGGGTAATGAAAAATATTTGTTTTCCTTTATTTAAGCAAACACAACTATACGTCCATTATACACTCAAAGAAATCTGATTTAAAATGGGAGTACTTTAGCAGATTAAATTTAAAGTCAGGTCATATATTATTAAGGTGATTAATTGTTGTTGTAAAAACTAGTAATGCTAAATTATTAGGAAAGTGAAAAACGAATAAGAATAAGAACAACTTTATAGTAGATAGCTAGAGGAAACTTATTTCAATTTTATTATTAATGCACAAGTGATAATTCCGATTAGTTATTATTAATTTTTAGGAAGGGTAACCCCTTTTCTCGCTGTGCAGACGTTGATTCCCCTTCTGTTTGGCGCACGTGTGATTTCCCTTCATATTTGCATGCGTGTCATGTGGCAGTCTCTGCGGTGGCCGAACCACCGGTGCTTGTTTGTCCTGTTCTGTGTTTTTCTTTGGAAGACTCGACTCCTTTATGTTGTTTCTTTTCGTCTCGTTGTTTAGTTTGACACTTGATTAATTCTCACGGCTTTTTTGTTTTTGGCTCATGTCTGCATTGAATCCGAATCCCCCATGGTTCCCCAACTGGCAGTTCCTGAGTCGGATTTCATGCTGGAGGCGCGGATGGGTGTCGCGCGTACGGACGTGGACATTATGTGTGCGGTCCAGCACGTCTTTCCGCAACCTATGCTGTCGGTCATGTAAGCTGAGCACGCCAATTTGGCGGCTTTTTCTTTTTTTCTTTGCCACGGAATCGAATAACTCAGAATTTTGTCCGCAGGTTTGACACTCACATACTGGAGTCGGTGCTGACGCAGTTGGACCAGGACCCCAGTGGCCTCTATAGCATGACCGTGCGCACGCGCATTCCTACAGATCAAATCGAATCCCCCACCCCTATCACCTGTGCGTTTATCCTTATTGGCACCAACTATACCAAACGTAGAGAGACTATTTTTTATGGTAAGTACAGGTAAGCAGAGAGAGAGTACACACTTGCACTTCTGTAATTAAAATTTAAATTGAATAAATTGTATTTAATGTTTGAAATTTGGCGATATTTTAAAACAATTCTTTTGGCGCCTTAAAGCAGGCAACAACACTTGCCTCAATGGCCTAAAATACCTGTTGCTGTAACACCAATTCTCCTTACAGATAAGGCCTCAACTATACAACGCAAATGGACAACGGTCGCCGTTGTAATGTCCATCGCATCCTTAGCTCTAAGCAGTTAGTTTGGTAGTGTCCTTCGATGTAGGCCATATTGGTTTTTTATATATTTTGATGACTAGAATATTTAATGATATTTCATTTTTAAATAGACTTTTAACGGATAAACGTAATTTTTTGCGGTATTTTTAAAAAAAAGCGCTTATTTTGTACATGCATGTAATGTCTAAGGGAAACGAAACACAAATAAACAAAAAAACACCACAAACAAAAAACAAAACTCAAAATGCGAAAGCAAACGAACCCATTAGAAACAAAATGAAAACACTCATAACAAGAAATTATTGTATTCATATACATACGTATTTACCACATAAATAAATAAATAAATATATATATATATATGATAGTTATATCTGATGTATAGATCTAATTGAGATACAGAAACGCTAATAATAAAAAAAGAAACGAACAAGTAAAAGTGCATTAGACTGAACGCTTTCGTCGTGGCTTTTAACTGCCAAAAAATATGTTTTTTATTTCAAAAGGAAGATGGGATTCGAGGCCAATTATAAATCATAATAACAAGTACAAGAATTAAATCATTATAACCTACAGAATTACTACATATTTAGTCTATATTTTAGATATATCCTTTAAAATTATTTAGTTGTATAGGAATGCTAATATTTGCGCCCAATTTCGATATCAAAACGATTTCGAATTTGAATCCTCAACACGAGCAACCCTGCGTTGTGTGAGTTTGCAGCCCTGCGCGCCTTCCTGCGCACACCCTTCCAGCCGTTCCAAGCGCTTCCAGTGAGCCTATGAGTATGCAGTGAAAATGACAGCAGTGGCAGAGGAGCCATCAACATCACCGTTAGACAGGCAAAAACGTTGACGCCAGCGCCAGACAAGAGAGCCAAGGTTCCTGCCCCCAGTTAACCCGTTCGATTGGATAATCCCTGCAGATTTGAAAAGGCGAAAAACGAAAAACGGCTACCAAAAGCTCCAATTTCCAACCAGACGACGACAGCATGTCCTAGTGAAGTCCTAGCAGAGGCGAGGAGAGACAGGCAGCGAGGGGAGGAAGAGGGAGAGAGAGAGCGAGGGACACTTGGAGGAGCACGATGGCCTCCGGCGATGGCGACACCATCAACACCATCGACATGGACAGCTCCTCCACGTCGCAGGCCAAGCAGGTGGATCCCAGCAATGGTAACTATTATCCACCAACCGTCACATCATTTTCCCCGTCTCGTCGAAAGCGAACAAAAAATCAATGACAGGCGAATGGAAGTGCGCCCCTGGCGCATGTGTCTCGCGTGGCGTGGAAGGGAAGCGAGGCAGGGGCAAGCAGAAGAAGCAGCACGACGACGCACCCCCGCATGCCACCTACACCCCGGCCCTCGCATGTTTCCAACCCCACATCAACCACCACCTGACAGACGACGGACTTCCATCGGTTCATATTTATATTCTTGGATTGATAACAAAAGAAAGTTACAAGGTTGCTGAGCAGGAGCTAGCGTAGGAGCAGGTGGAGGCGAGGGCCTGGCCAGCCAAGTTCAAGTTGCGGTGATTGACCAGGCGACTGCGTCATGGCCTGAATTAAACATGATGCCTAATAATAAGCTCTCTGTCCGTTCTCCTTTTAGCCTCCAACGACCATGTGGGCAACAACTCATCGCCTGAGGTAAGTACATCCGGGCAGCGGACACTGGAGGCCAATTAATTCGTGCCTAATCCCGGTTCACTTACTCTTCCTCCAGCTGGGCAGTCGGCCGTTACGTGCGGGCAACAACAAGTCGGACAAGGAACGAAAGATTGGCCACAGACGAGTCGGTGAGGGCGGCGAGATTACGTACAAGAAGATACAAACGTCGCAGATCATGGGCTCCATTCAGTTGGGCATTCAACACACTGTAAGGATATTTAATATATTATCAATATTATTTTAAATTAAATATATTTTTAAACAAATTTTTAAGTTTAAAAAAATCAGGTATCTTGAAGAATTCCCTGTAAAAACCCCCGAATAATCCCTTCATCATTCACTTGATAGGTCGGCAGTCTTGCCTCAAAGCCCAAGCGGGACTTACTTATGATGGACTTCTGGGAGATCGAGAGCATCACCTTTCCGCCAGAGGGATCTAGCCTTACACCTGCCCACCACTACAGCGAGTTCAGATATAAGATCTACGCGCCCATCGCTTTCCGCTACTTTCGGGATCTGTTTGGCATCCAACCAGATGATTTTATGGTAAGACTTTATGCTCTCTGATAATCCAAGTTGCTCAAACGACCCCTTGCAGATGTCCATGTGCACGTCCCCTTTGCGGGAACTGTCCAATCCTGGTGCTTCCGGTTCAATATTCTACCTGACGGACGACGACGAGTTTATCATCAAAACGGTGCAACACAAGGAGGGTGAATTCTTACAGAAACTACTGCCTGGGTGGGTTTGATCTACCAAAATAACCAATATTTATCGCTAAAATGTACCTCCATTGCAGTTACTATATGAATCTAAATCAAAATCCGCGCACGCTATTGCCAAAGTTCTTCGGATTGTACTGCCTGCAGACGAGCAACGCCAAAAACATTCGCCTGGTGGTCATGAACAATCTGCTGCCCTCGTCCGTGAAGATGCACCTGAAGTACGATCTCAAGGGGTCCACCTTCAAGCGGAAGGCCAACAAAGCGGAGCGGGCCAAGAAGTCACCCACGTACAAGGACCTCGACTTCATGGAACAGCATCCCAATGGCATATTCCTGGAGGCCGAGACGTACTCGGCGCTGATCAAGACCATTCAGCGCGATTGCACGGTACTGGAGTCCTTCAAGATCATGGATTACTCGTTGCTCCTGGGCGTTCACAACCTGGACATTGCACTGAAGGAGAAGCAGAGTGAGCACAGGAAGCCGGTGAGGGCGCCGCTGGCCGAGGACTCCGATGTGGATGTGGACGAAGCGCTGGACGGATTGGAGGGCGATGGCAAAGATCGTGACACGGCCACGGGCATAAGCAGGAATAAGTGGGTATCTCTTGTATAGGTAGCCTTGGAATTGATCTGTAGAGCTAATTCAGTATGGCTTACAGGTCCGTCAATCGCCAGCGACTGGTGGCCCATTCCACGGCCATGGAGAGCATTCAGGCGGAGAGCGAGCCCATCGATGACGAGGAGGATGTGCCGTGAGTCTTTGGGGTTTATATTCTCATTACCTCTGGATGTAATGATTTCTATAACTTTCAGACCTGGCGGTATTCCAGCTAGAAGTGAGAAGGGCGAACGCCTGCTCCTCTACATTGGCATCATCGACATTCTGCAATCCTACAGGCTGAAAAAGAAGCTGGAGCACACATTCAAAAGCATCATACACGATGGGGTGAGCTATTAAGGCGGCACAGGAAACAAAAATCACTAAAAGAAATCGTTGTTGATGTTTCTAATGAAAATTCCCTCTTTTTTGATCCTTCTAGGAAACCGTTTCGGTGTGCCGTCCCTCGTTCTATGCTCAAAGATTCCAAAACTTTATGGCCAAGACCGTGTTCCGCAAGATACCCTCCCGTAAGTGGGCCGTGGGCGTGGAAGTCGGGCTAAGTACTCGTACTGTAAGGCATTTTTGTGTGCAGTTGGCCGAGTTATGCAAGCACTCCTCCAGTTTCAGTTACAGTTTCAGTTCGAGTTCCAGTTGCAGACTGTTTTTGAGTAGAAAAACCACACTCGTACACCCCCAATTACCGATTACATTCACACAGACACACCGAACACCATTAGACACTCACCTGTAGCTTGCTAATTTTGGTTGATCGATTGATCGGTGGCAGCAAAAATGCAATATGGTACACTTGGCCTGAGTAGACGCCGTTGTGGAGCATCTGAACCAACATCGAATCAAATCAATATCCAACAACCGCTCTGTTCTCTGCTTTCTTTTTGACCATGTCTCGAATGCATTCACTCTCTCACTCTTACGTACGCATATAGTGGATCTCCCCGAGATCAAGGGGAATCACAGAAAATTTCGTACCTTGGTAACCAGCTATATAGGTAAAGAAACTAATGATCGATGTCTCTCTCTTTCTGTCTCTATTTTTGATTATATCTCACCTGAGTTTCACTTAACACACCTTTTTAAAGCGGTTTAAATAACAATTTTATTATTATATTGTCCACCTCTTGGTTTTCATATGATTTCTAATGGACGCCCAAGCATGCCTCTCTATATCACGTTAGTTAAGTCCACGTACCCTGGCATCCTTGGCTTCCCGGCAGCCGTATTGCTTTAAGGCTTTGCGTAGTTGCTTCGGAAGTGCTAAGCTTTTTGTACCAAAACTCCTTTATAAAGGTTTTTAACTAATCCTTGACTTTAACTACATTTTCCAGCGCTTAAGCATTCGCCCTCGAAGAGAAAAAGCCTGTCAAAGGCCATACAGCGCTCCATTGACAGCGAAAGCGAGGCGGTCACGAGGCGTAAGTGGAAGCTATATCCTTTAAAGATCCATTAGAGCTCAGTCCAACGAATCCTAAGGGTCCTTGCACTCTCTTTACATTCGTAATATAATCTGTTTACCCCTTTACTCTCCCCAGCGGTTCACACCTCGCATTCGCATAGCAGTGGCAAAATCCATCAGCCAGCGAAGCCGCCCACCACGGAGCCCACGCCAGCGGGCGCGGTGGGAGGAGCAGGTGCATCTGCTGCAGGCTCGGCTAGCGGCAGTGCCGCCAATGAGCGGGCTCCACCACCCGTCAAGCAACGCACTCCGGCGGCCAGCAACCTGAAGGCAAGGGTGCCACCGCCAGTGCCGCCGCGTGGCTCACCGCGACGCAAGGATGCCCAGGATCGCTCGACGCCAGGTACACAACAATCGCACACTACTAATCCTTCCCCGGCACCAGCACACATCCATACCCTTCAGGTGCCCAAGCACGAGGGCATGCCCCGTTTTGGCGATCGTCGTTCGCCCAGCAACGTCCAGGATTGGCTGGAGCTGCACGATCTCTTTGATCCGCCGACTAGCATTGAGCCCAGTGCTCCACCAGCACCTCTGCCGGATCCAACGGTGGCTATGCTCCGCAGCTCCTCGTTCCGACGCCGGGAATCCCTGAACTCGGCTTATTCCACAGCTCGTTCGGAGAGCAGCTATCGGCGCCAGCAGCCGCGGCTGCTCAACCACGTGGATATATTTCACCGGCAAAACAGCTTCGTGGCGCGGAGCGAGCGATCGTCTGTGGGCTCCATAGTACGCAGTTTTCCACCAATCCGAGCTGAGAGTTATCGAACCGGGCGTTCCCGATCCTCGGGCAGCATTCCCAGCCAGCGTTCGCCCAGGCGTGGAGTTCAGGAGAAGCTGAAGCGTCAGCAGAAGAGGAATCGCTACCTGCACTATGCGGATCTAGCGCTGGGCGGCGATGACTGTCAGAATCAGCAGGAGGAGGACAATCTGCTGCAATCGGTTAGTGCGTTCCTAGAGGTGAAGCGGGAGCTGGAGGCGACACATCGCCCAAAGAGACCGCTGCCCAAACTAATGGATCCTCCGCCGGCCGTAACGCTGCCAAAGAATCCTCCGCCACAGCAGGCGAGGAGGGGCAAGAGACGGGCGCCAAAGGCAGCGCCATCCACGATACCCGAGAGCGAGGGATCGACGGGACAGGGACAGGGACTGAGACGGGAGTAGCTCCCCGCTTGCATCTAGCTTAACCCTAACAAACACACACATCCTAATCCCCGATTCTACTACTAGGTTCTTCTGTCACTCATTCCGCTGTATGTTCTGCTCTGCTCATTGTATCGCTAGGCACAACGCCATCATGCAGCTCGACTCCTCCCCCCGCCTTTGACGACATCTCCGAGGACAGCTCGAACAAGAACAGCACCAGCACCTCGTCGATGGGTCGCCGGTCCCACCATCATCACCACCACCATCACCAGCAGTCGCAGTCGCAGTCGCAGACGCAGCAGCAGTCGTACTACCTGGATCGAAAGATGAACATTGGACCGGCTTACCGAGGCTCCTACAAAGAGGACATCGTCAGGTGAGTCCTTTTTTAATAAAATTGAAATTAAAATAATACTTTTATTTGATAGCGTCTCGGAAGTGCATCTGGACACACTGCTGGCGGTGGACACGTCATCGAGCAGCCAGTACGGATCCCGCGGGGGATTGGCCTGGACACCGCCCGCTTCAGGTGAGGGCTCCACTCCCACATGGACAGAGGGCACACCCAGTTTTACGGACTCCAGTTCGAGTGGTGATCTCGGTAATTGGCACTTGAGATTTGCTTTGAAATCGCTTTTTGTGTTTCTATATCTATCTGTATATGTGTATTCGTTCACGCTTGCAATCGTAGACAACTTCTCGCCCATAAACTCATCTAAAATCGATCGACACAAGCCGACGGTGGAAGATGCCATCAACTCTCTGTCCGCGGGAATGGTAAATATCGGAGGTGGCCAGCTCTAGATACGATCCACAGCACACACACAGAAACCACCCCCCCCTATTCCGAACCGCAAAGACACTAACATACACATCCGTAGTGGCACACGCTCATCCGAAACATGCGTACATCTCTTAACCTTATATAGACATTTTCCAAATTGCCTAACATCTTCCGTTATGGGTGTACTTCACTCCCACATGGTCGCCTCCCACGCAGCATCTCACTGATCCATTATTGCCTCTTCTATTGCATTCTTATAGATCAACTAACATAGCATGTGATGTGATGACAGGACACAAGACACACCAATCCAGATTCATCGCGATGTGAACAGAGTCTCGAGCTCGTACATACCGACAATGCTTGCGTGTTCAGGCGCACTTGTATAGCTAGGATATAATCAAAAAGGCGCCCCCACGTAGAACAGAGTACCCGTTCCCCCATGCCACGTCCACGACCACACCCACACCTGCCCAACCCTTCCAGCGGACACCGGGTGAAAACAATCCAACCAAGTCAGAGCTCGCGATATTACACACAAGCATATACTCCCCCATATACAGAGAACTCAAAAAGCATTAAGAATACAATAAATGGCAAATCAAATACGAGTAAAGTACGCAGGATGGCATCCAGTTGGAGGTCCGAGATCCGCTATCCGTTATCCGTAATCCCGTTCCCCTACTATATACGTTCAGTGTACACGGTGTAAAGAGTTCGTTATGCGTTGAGATCAGATTATATATATATATACGAAAATATACATTACACTGAAATTAATAAACGTTTTTGCGATACTTTCGATCTCCGATATATCCACATAAGTACGTATTATGTATACCTATGTATAATCAGCAATCGCGATAATTACAATATTGTTGTAAAATATTTCAATTTACAAGGAGCCAGGCGACGACAAGAGAAAAACAAACAAACCAAGAGCAAAATTATATACATATTATATATTCATCTGTATTTATTAACGATAAATGTAACGCGCTTAGGTTAACTCCACACAAAAAACAGAACCGAACACAGAACCGAACTGGGACGTACATGAGATATTACTTAAACCAACAGACCGACACGGACACGGACACTCGACCACTTTCGACGCATACAAGATGAAAGAATTGATTATTTATTAATTAGTTGAATGTTATTTAACTTATATGCATTATTCTAAAGATTACTGAAATCCAATTGTAATTACAATAAATTAAATTGCAAGGTTGAATTTTCGGCGTGTTCTCCATCCCTTCCGCGAATGCGATTTTGCTAGACTAAAACAAAAGTACGTTAAAAACAGGCGACTAGTACAGCTTTTGCAGGTCAATCAAGGACTTGTTCAGGAAGTCATTGGTCCAATCATTTTCCGGATTGTCCAGATGGTTATCAAAGTCCACCACATCGCGCATAGCACCACGCTTCAGCAGCAGCGATACGCCCTCCAGTGTCTGCGATGACTGTGACAGTGTGAACTTGGCCTTTGACCAACGGGTGGCGGATTCTCCAGCGCAGCTGTACACCTGGATGGCGGCACGGTCGTGCTGCAGGGTCATCAGCTTGTTGTCCACCACCACGAAGCAGGCGTTCTTAAAGTTCTCCTGAATTTTGTCCGCTATTTTGGCCGCCGGGGTCTTGTCAACCTGATTGTCGTAGAAGTTTTCTGGCGCAGCATAGTAGCCAGCAATCACCAGGCCCTCGCGCTCGGCGTAGGCATCGATCTGAAGGGGAAAAGGTGGGTAATGAACTATTATTTAATGTTTAAAATGGATAAATTTGTTGGAATTGTTGTTGGGAACACGTAAGGATAAATTTAATGTTATTCATTTATTATTAGTAATTAAATTGTATAATTTTTTTTTATAAATATCCAATATCTTAAGACTATAATGTCAAAGTTTCCCACCGTTATTATAGGCATTGACGAAGTTTCTCTTACTTGAAGGGAGGTCGTTAGGTGTTCAATTTATGTTCAAATGTTTAATGTTTAAAATCTACTGGACCAATCGTTTTAAAATTTAGCACATAACTTCTTTAACTAATTCTGACCCGTTTTACACCGAAATAACCATACCCATCTCCCATAAATTAAATCTAATAAGGAATATACCGAACAAATAGTATGTCAAGGAATTTAAAAAGTTCATATGTACATACATATATACCTAATTATTTTGAAATGGGTAGAATTCTTCACCGTTTCCACCTAAAACCGGCTATGTGAAACTGACATATTTTTTTAAAATCGTGAGTTTTAATAACATTAATAATTTACTTAAACATTTTCCTGTTTCAATAAAATCTCTTAGGTACTAATAACACATTATATTTAAAGAAATTCTATTCTTTAATATTTGGAATTCGTACCCTCATGCAGATAGCTGGTCATTTGCAGTACGTGGAACAGGCATGGAGTAAAGAAACATACCATCTAGCTCCACATGAAACTGGGCAACGTCCTCATTAAAGTACACACATGTTCCAGAGACCGGCAATTGGTAATTACCTGCATTAGGGCCACCTCGGCCATGGGGGTGACATGCAAACACTGATGGAACAGGGGAATCGCGTCCACGATTTCCACCGCAGAGCCCTTTGTGGACTTCTCCGACAGCAGCAGCCCGTTGACCGCCAGGTGCGGATACTTGGCCGCGTGGAATATCAGCTTGGTGTAGGCCCGATCCGAGATCTTGTAGTCGCACATTTTCTTTGATTATTTTCTCAATTTACTTGTGGGAAAAAAACATGAATTGGAAATTAGTGCTGGCTCGTCAGACCACAAAACTATTCGATAAAACGAATGTTAATATATCGATTTATGTTTTCGATAACGATTTTGCTATATTTTTAATTTATGCAGCTACATTTTATTTTCAATTTAATTTTCAACAAAGGAATTTTTTTAAGCTAGGAAATATTTAATAATTTGCTGTAATTTTTTTTTCCGCCTAACTATTCAATAAAAAAAACATATATATTTTAATTTCAAATAAATTTATTATATTCCGACAATGCTTAGTTTATCGTTAAAAATATATATATTTTTCAAAGCAAGATTTAACATATTTCTAAATCTGTTTTAAAATACCTTCGCCGCGTGCTGGTCACACTTATACGTCAAAAGCGCGAAATTCAGATGGGATGTGACTTCAATTTTATTCATTACTCCAAACTAATATTTAATACTACATGGATGATGGAAAACATAACTAAATATGTGTAACATTTTATTTCTTAACTTTCCGTCTGCGTCCCGCTCTTGCTTGGCTCTCCATCCTCGATTTGTTTATATTGTAACTAAATAATATTTAGCAGTTCAGCTGAATGTCCAATGAAAGGTCCTGGTCTCCCTCCGTATCCCTGACCCTGCAATCCACACCGACGGGGAAACTACGTCTGGTTGTCGTTCAGTATTGCCTTGACGTCTTCGGCATCCAGCGTCTCGTACTTCAGCAGCGCCTCCGCCAGCGCCTTGTGGCCCTTGGTGTGTTTCCGCAGGATGGCCTTCGCCCGCTCGTAGCTGTCGCTGAGGATGCGCTTGATCTCCGCGTCCACGGCCTCAATGGTATTGGGTCCGAGGGTATCGCCGGTGCCTAGCCCCTTGGACGCCTCAATGGTACGCAGACCCACCTTGTCCGACATGCCCCAGTCCCTAACCATGTGCGTGGCAATCGAGGTGGCCTGCTTGAGATCGCTGCTGGCTCCCGACGTGATCTTGTCCGCCCCAAAGACGAGCTCCTCGGCGGCACGGCCGCCCATCATTGTGTCCATCATTGCCAGCAGCTGCTGCTTTGTGACATGGTAACGCTCCTTCTCCGGTATGTAGGCGGTGTGGCCCAGTGACGGTCCGCGCGGCATGATGGTCACCTTGTGCAGCGGATGCGACTCCTTCGTGTAGAAGGCCACGATGGCATGTCCGCCCTCATGGTAAGCAGTAATGGTGTTGGCCTCCTCGTCCGGCAGGCGAGCCTTTCGCTCGGGCCCCATAAGTACCTTGTCACGTGCCGTCTCCAAGTGCTTCATGTTCACCGTCTCGGCTCCATCGATGGCAGCTCTGCGAGAAATGGAAAATTATCTGTTAAAACTATTTCTCAATCAACTCGATGATCCTTACCTAAGCGCCGCCTGGTTAATCATATTCTCCAGGTCCGCTCCTGTGAATCCGGAGGTGCCGCGTGCCAGCATGTCCAGATCGATTTCGTCATGCAGAATTTTAGTGAGGTAGAGACCCAGGATCTCCTTGCGTCCGGTAAAGTCTGGGGTGGATACCATCACCTCCACATCGAAGCGTCCGGGACGCAGTAGAGCCTGATCCAAATCGTCGCGTCGATTGGTGGCGCCCAGGACTATAACGCCAGCGTTCTGATGGAAGCCATCCATCTCCGAGAGTAGCTGATTAATGGTTTGATTGGCATACGGATGCAGCACGGAATTGGTTCGCTTTGCGCCCACCGAATCAATTTCATCGATGAAGATCACGCACGGTGCCCGGGCCTTGGCTGCCTCTTTAAAATAAAAACCAAATTCAACAAAGGATTCCTGGTAATGATGACATTTACTTACTGAACAAATCGCGCACTCGTCTGGCGCCCTGACCGACGAGGACCTCGTCAAATTCAGGGCCAGCGGCATGGAAGAAAGGAACTTTGGCTTCACCGGCCACGGCACGGGCCAGAAGGGTCTTGCCAGTGCCCGGCGGGCCAACCAAAAGCACACCCTTTGGAAGCTTGCCGCCCAAATTGGAGAACTTATCGGGGTTCTTGAGGAACTCGACCACCTCCTTCAGCTCCTGCTTGGCCTCGTCGCAGCCCTTGACATCGTCGAATGTGACGTTGATCTCCTCGGGATCTACCTCCACCTGATTGCCCAGCTGGATGCTGCTGGAAGATAACAAAATTAGAGCTGCAACAGTGGAGGAGAAGCGATGGGAGGCTCACCGAAATACAGATCCGTTCGAGGTGGTAAAGAAGCTCAGGAATATGCCCAGGAAAACAACGATTACGACGATAGTCTGAAAAAACTTAGTGACAATTACTGGGAATTAGCCAAAACTCTAACAAAGGATTGGGCTCGAGTAAAAGACGTCTCCATACCTTTATATACTTCATTGTTTTTCCAGACTTGGGAGAATCTTCGGCGTTGGCGGCTGCCAAGTAGCCCTCAGCAAAGGCTATCTTTAGATTCTCCTATAACACAAAGGGTTAGCACAGGTAACATATGAACTCAAGCACTCAGCTTACCGCATTCTGGCCACCATGATCGTCAGACTTGGCCAACAGCCGTCGCAGCTTCTCGGCCTGGAAGTGTGTCTCTCCGTCAATCCGTTGCGGCGCGTTGGACAGGGCAGTCTTTAGCCGGGATGTCATTGTGGGATTGCGCTTTTGTTCCGCCTCAATGGAGCGATCCGTCTTGAAGCCCCTTAGTTGTTTCCTAAAGAAAAAGAAGCACAGCTTCAGTAGGGAGAATTTGTTGATTCGAACCGCGCACTTACAGCTGTTGATTGGAGAAGAACGGACGGAGAAGACCTGGCGTTATGGTTGGAATCACCTTGCTGAAATAAATAACGCAGATAAGTTTGAATCTTGTATGGCTATTCGGAGTAGGATGCACATACACGGTGGCCCCTGAGGGCTGGGCACCAGCTCCGCCGGTTAGCGAAACTTCAAACTGATAATTTTGTAGCTGGTCACGACCGATTTGTCTGGCCGGCTCCTCCAGCGTGACGCGGACGTCGCGCATGGCGGGCAGCAGGCTGGTCACCTTGGCCAGCGTCTCGTTCACCAGCTCCCGGTCCAGAATGCCGTTCAGCCGTGCCGCCTTCTCCACCATGCCCTTTAAGCTGGCGCTCGACTGGGAGAGCAGGTTACGCAGGTCCAGCACGAGGTCATGACTTCGGCCCGTCGTCGTCGTTGTTGCAGTCGATGGCGTAGTGGCACTAGCAGACTTGGAAAGGCGCACCGCACTCGCGCTTCCCTGCAGCTTGGTGCGCTTAACGGTGTAGTAGTGCGGCTTTCTGCTGAAGTTGCCTAGGTACAGGTAGGGCTGTCATCGAAATCCCAATCCCAACAGGCAGATGCCGAGAGAAAAACAGAGAGCGGGATACGAGACACGTCAGGCGGTGGACAGAATGGAGGGCCGGGCAGGCCGGCTGTGCGACTTACCACAGAGTGTGTGGTGGTGGAGAACATTTCCAAAAATACAAAACTCTAATTGAATAAAACAACAGGCGCAGGAACGGGGCCAGCAGACGACACAGCTGTAACTTTACTATACAGCGAAAATGTCATAATATCGTCGCGTCGTGCGTGTTGCATCCCTGGTGTTGCTGGTGGTGCGTGTCCTCCTGCTGCACGCTCTTCGGATTCGATTGTCGGCGGTTCTTAGCGGTGACGCTACGGTTAATTTTGACTGTTTGTCTGTCTGGAGGGTGTTAATCGGTGACAGAAAGATGCTAGTGCGCTTCGTTAATTACCGAGTCGGTGTTTTCATTAATTTTCAGGTGGATTCGATTTAAACAGAATCTAATGGAGCTGCAAATCTGTCGATAGATATTACCGATAGCCTTATCCTATATATTTTACTAAAAGTTTTTCCATTGAGAAATGTTCTAAGAATTTGAACAAACTTGTCACACAGACCATCCATAAAAATGTAATTATTTAATTTTAATTTAAGCAAATTTATGCAAATATATGCGGTAAAAAGCAAACATACATTATTTATATTAATAACAATATAATGCTTGCTTGCTTTGGTCACTAATAAAAAGCATTCTTAATAGATTATTTATTTTTGTCTGTATTTATTTAATTTATTTAAATTATTATTTATTAAACCTTAGTCACCTATCGAATCTATCGATATTTGGTGTCATCACTAACTAGTGGGGGCTATGCCGGTACTTTGAGTATTATATATTTCACATATTCTTGAATAAATTGGGTCAGCATGGACTCGCCGCTGAATGATGGGTCCCGCCAGACTCCGCAGCACACCCCCCATCCACTGGTGAGTACGATGGAGCCACAAAATCTGAACTTCAGCTTTAAATTCCCCCTTTTCTTAGGCCGACTACCAGTTCTCCGCGGAGGAGGTGAAGGCGTTACGTGAGTGCAATACGGAGTCGTTTTTCCAGCGGAGTCTGCCTTTCGGCACTGGCCTAGGCCTCCTGGCCTACTTTGGCGTGAAGAACAGCTATCTGCAGGGTAATGGCAAATATGGCGCCGTGCCCAAGGTCGTAATGGGTGTCATCCTGGGCTACTTTGTGGGCAAGTTCAGCTACCAGCAAAAGTGCGCTGAGAAGATCATGCGCCTACCCAACTCCCAGTTGGGCGAAATGCTCCGGCAGCGGAGGCAAGGCGGCGGCGTAATCAGCACCATCACGCCGGACGAGAACCTGGGCAGGGCCTTCACCCTGGCGCCCTTCACGCCCAGCTCGGGGGATGTGTACAGCGATGAGGCGTATCAGCCGGGTCGAAGCACTGCCCTGAACCTGGACACAGAGTCGCGGCCCACAATGTCTGGCCTGGACGACATCTACAGGCCCACGCTGGACTGTAAGCGCATTTAATGAGTTGGCTCCATCAGGTCTTAGATTCTTCTCTTCTCCTCGAATAGCTGCCACTATGCTGGATACCGAGCTGCCGTTGGAACCGGCCAAGCCGGGTCAGTCTTATGAGGACTTGCGTCGGAGAAACCGAGAGGAGTACTTGAAGCACCAGCAAAGTCCCTACTCGAAGCCATACGAGCCACCAACTTCGCCCCAACAGCGACCAGTGCAGGCAGCACCCTTGGATCCAGCTGCAGGTGGAAAGAAGAACAAATACGGCGACTCCTGGACAGACTGAGCTCTCACATTAGGCATTTGTTATATTGTTGGACATAAAAAGGCGTAAAAAAACATGCTGCGAACAGAAGGGATCTATTTACAATTCTAAAGCTCGTAGATCGGAATTATTTTCTGGCCTCGTCGTAGTTATCTTTGTACCACTGCACCGACGCCTTGATGGCCGTTTCGAAGTCCGTAAATAGGTAGTTGGGCAGATGGGTGCGAAGCTTGGCATTGGAAGCGGTCTTCTTGTGCTGACCATCCGCCTTCGTCGTATCACAGACAAGTTTTCCCTGGAAGGCGAGGTGTAACGGCATCAAATCGATCTGGACAATGTCAGGCGCTTACCTTAAAGTTAAATGCGCTGGCTATGGCGTTGGCCACTTCAAAGATGGTAACCTCCTGGCACTCGTCCACACTGAGGATAATGGGCTCGACGCTGTCGTAACTCCTCAGCACCCATATCATGAGCTCGGCAAGATCCAGCGAGTAAATGAATTGTCGCAGTGGCATTCCACTGCCGAATACCGTGAATACCTTTTCGTTCTCCGGCACCTCCGGATTCTCAGTGATGAGCTGGTGCATGCGGTTGATCATGCCCGGAATCACATGGCTCACCTCGGGCTTGTAATTGTCGTGGGGCCCGAAAATGTTGCAGGGAATCACAGAGGTGTACAGTCGGCCGTATTTGTCATGGTAGGCGTGGTTCTGCACGTCTATCAATCGCTTGGCATACGAGTAGCCGTAGTTCGAGGGGTGCGGTGGGCCGTTGTGCACCATTGTCTCGTCTATGGGGTACGTGGTTTTGTCCGGGAAAATGCAGGTGGACAGGCATGATACCACCTTGACGCACCCCTGCTCGTGGGCCGTTTGCAGGACATTGTCGTTTATCAGCAGGTTGTTGCGCTGAAAGGAAATTTATTGGATTTGGTCTTACTTATTGCAAGCCATTCCTGCAGCTCACCAAGAAGTCCAGGTTATTGTTCATGTTGTGGAACAGACCTCCGACCATGGCGGCCAGGTGGATGACATGCGTAGGCTTCTCTCGGGCGAATAGTGCCTGCGTGGCGGCCAGATTTCTGTGTAAAGCATTTGTTTATCGTAATTGTGGACGGTGGTTTCGTATTACTCACGTTAAATCGGCGTCCTTGGAGCCAGCAAAGTACCATTCCTCGTCCTGGCGATCCTGATTCTTGATGACCGTCTGAAGGGCTTTGCCCACTAGGCCGGTGCCGCCTGTCACTAGCACTTTCATGGTTCTTAGCTCAAAAACTTACGAATAAATCAAATAGTATTTTGTTAGTCAAAGATTAGTATGACCAGCTTCAGCGAATGCCGGTTGTAATCAGTGCTGATACTCTAGCGATTTTATTGCCGAATTTGATTAACTGTCCAGAAATTAATTTGATCTAAAACGTTTTGATTAAAATGTAGCATTTAATATAAAATACACTTACAAAGCTAAAATTTGTGTGCACTTGATCACAATTTATTTTTTTTTTTAAGATTTTCTAAATAAATATATTCTTAATTTCCCATAGCTTTTTCTAGCTACTTTGCAGCTAACATTTTAGAGATTCTCATTTAGAACAACAGTTGGTAACACTGTTTCTCACCGGCTGCCGACGCGATTTTGTTTATACGCTCATAGAAATGAAAAAATACGTTTAAATGGATATGGAAACTCAAGTTCTTGACGCCGTCAACGAGTTCTTGGTAATAGCAAAGGCCGAACAGAGAAGAAACCGCCTGAGGTTATACCGCTGTCTCCGATTTACTTTTTTCCAGAAGGTGGACTCCATTGACGAAGCGTTTGTGAGCGTCATTGTTTTCAAGCCAAATGGCGAGCAGGAACGGGCCACAAACTTTGCCAATGATTTGGGTACGTAAACTGCTCTCAGAGATTCTGGCGGTGCTAACAGGTTTCCGTTTCAGTCACGGCCTTCGGGAATGTGCCCCAGGAGAACCGGGATCAGGTCCTGCGGCTGTACCTTCTGCGAGCCGCCGGCGCCTCCGGTTATCACATGAAGGTGCTAATGGGAGCACTAGTTAAGCTAGTGGATTCGCACGTTATTACCGCCAGGATGCTGTGCGACAAGGTGCTGTTCTGCGAGAAACTGGACTTTGAGCACAAGACCTTCTGGATCGAGAGCTTCCGGCTGATCAAGCGGGTAATCATGCAGGTGGACTACAAGGGCGTGCGCGAGATCATGAAGGTGTGTCGCGACAAGGCACAGTGGTTCCCGCTCAACGTCAACGTCACCTACATGCCCCAGCTGCTGGCCGTGGAGGAGATTCTGCGCTTCATCTTCGATCGCAACAACTGCCTGCTGCCGGCCTACTTTATTGCCAACGAGATCATGCGTCCGTTTCCCTACCACTGGAAGCTCAACCGGCTGATGACTGACTTCGTCGAGGAGTTTCGCACCACGGCCCAGATGGTGTCGATCATCGGGCACCCCAGCATGCTGCCCATTGTAGAGCACTTTGGCTACGCTGATCATATGATGAACTCGTGGCGCCTGGACCACAACACCCTTAAGTTTAACTTCAAGGGCAGCCTTCCGTACGAACCGGAGCTGCTGGAGGAGCAGAAGCCCCTGCTCCGCTACGTGCTGGAGCAGCCCTACTCGCGTGAGATGGTCTCCCAGATGCTCAACCTGCAGAAGCACCAAAAGCAGCGCTACAATGCCTTGGAGGAGCAGCTGGTTAACCTCATAGTCCAGGCAATGGAGATGACGGAGGTGACCGATGCCACTGCGGGCAGTGGCTTCAATGCCTCCGACGAGCAGATCACACCGTATGAGTGGGTGTGGCTGCATCTCTCCTCGCAACTGATCTACTTTGTGCTCTTCCAGTTCGTGAGCTTCATGCACATTGTGCTGGCGTTGCACGAGAAGGTAAATCCTATAGTTATTTTGTTTAATTTTGTTATAAGCTGTTTTTTTGTTTGCTCTTTTTACAGCTCTCCAAGTTGGAGCTCCGCAAGGGTCGCGATCAACTGATGTGGATCCTCTTGCAGTTCATCTCTGGCAGCATACAGAAGAACCCCGTAGGCATATATTAATGGCTTTAATCAGTGGAAACATTTCTCTAAAGCCTTCCCTTATAGATTACCAACTTTCTGCCCGTCTTCCGGTTGTTTGACCTTCTCTACCCCGAACTGGAGCCATTAAAGCTGCCGGACATAAACAAATCCTCTATGGTCCGCCACATGGCTCCAATTTGTGTGTGGATCCACCTGATGAAGAAGGCGCGAGTGGAGAACATGAACATCACGCGACCACTGCCCATTGCGCTGAAGAATCACTATGAGTAAGAACTATTTTGCATGCTCTAGTTTTTGGTGTAAAAATTGCTTCTGTTCCTCGCAGCTTCCTGCAGCACGTGGTCACGCCCAACACTATGATGAACATGACCATGGGCAACGACTTCCGCATCATACTCATATGCAATGCATATTCCACGAATCAGGAGTATTTTGGGCGACCGATGGGCTTGCTACTTGATGCCCTTAATGGCACCTCCAAGTCGCCGAATGGCTCCCAGATACCAGCTGTGACCTTCTCGGTTACGGTGCTGGACAGTCTGACGGTGCACAGCAAGATGTCGCTTATCCACAGTTTTGTCACGCAGATGCTGAAGCAGGCCCAGACCAAAGGACAAGTGCCAGCGGCGGCGCTTTTAGAGACCTATGCGAGGCTATTAGTTTACACGGAAATTGAGTCGCTGGGCATCAAGGGATTCCTGAGTGAGTGTAAAACAGAATATAATTTTGACTTTGAAGTAATCTACTTAATTTCTTTGCTGCAGGTCAACTGATGCCGACTGTCTTCAAGAACCATGCCTGGTCCATGCTGCACACCCTAATGGAGATGTTCTCCTATCGCCTGCACCATGTCCCCACCCACTATCGCGTGCAGTTACTATCCCTGCTCCACTCGCTCTCCTCTGTGCCGCAGACCAACAAGATGCAGTTGAATCTTTGGTGAGTTAGAACCACTTTTTAGTATAATTTTTTAACTTTCCTTGGTTTTTTTTTAGTTTTGAGTCCACTGCCCTGCGACTAATCACCAGCATTGGATCAGCCGAGTTCCAGCCGCAGTTCTCTCGCTACTTTAACGACAAGTCAACAAATCAACAAGCCGTGGCTTCCAACGAAAGCGAGGAACTAAATCGAGTTCTCATCCTCACACTAGCTCGATCCATGCACGTCCATGGCGGCGGCGATGAGATGCAGGGCTGGTGCAAGGACTTCCTGTCCAACATCATGCAGCACACGCCGCACTCGTGGCCCATGCAATCGCTGGCCTGCTTCCCACCCGCCTTGAATGAGTACTTCACGCAGAACAACCAGCCGCCGGAGAACAAGCAGCAGCTGAAGAAGTCCGTGGAGGAGGAGTACCGCACGTGGAGCTCCATGACCAGCGAGAACGACATCATTGCGCATTTCCTGCGACCAACCACAAACCCGCTTTTCCTTTGCCTGCTCTTCAAGATTATCTGGGAGACGGAGAACATCAGTCCAGTGGCTTACAAGTGGGTAGTTGTGCGATGCTCTCTCTGCCTGACCCTAATGCTGTTTTTTTTTTTTAGGATCCTGGAAGGTATCAGTGCGCGAGCTCTGTCCACGCACCTGCGTAAATTCTGCGACTATCTGGTGGCCGAGGTGGCCAGCTCGTCGGATGGCCGTGACTTTATCCACAAATGCGTAGATACGATCAATAACATGATCTGGAAGTTCAACGTGGTGACCATCGATAGGGTGGTGCTCTGCCTGGCCTTGCGAACGCACGAGGGCAATGAGGCTCAGGTATGTTTTCTAATCATCCAACTGCTGCTGTTGAAGGCCAGCGAGTTGAGAAATCGCGTTCAGGAGTTCTGCAAGGATAACAATCCTGATCATTGGAAGCAAAGCAATTGGTAAGTGGTTAGAAATACATAAAGATACGCTTCGGCTGACTGTTTCTCCTTCAGGCAGGACAAGCATCTCTCCTTCCACCAAAAGTACCCGGAAAAGTTCGCTCTGGACGAGTCTGCATCGCATATTCCGCTGCCCGTTTATTTTAGCAACGTTTGCCTGCGCTTTCTGCCCGTTCTGGACGTGGTGGTGCATCGATTCATCGAACTGACCATTACGAATGTCCATCAGATTCTCGGCTTTATACTGGATCATCTTAGCATATTGTACAAGTTTCACGGTGCGTATGAGATATCGTATAGTATTTAAGAATTGAAAATACTCAACAATCCTTTTGCAGATCGACCCATTACGTATCTTTTCAACACTTTGCACTACTATGAGCGGATCCTTCGTGATCGGCCCGCGTTGAAAAAGAAACTGGTAGGTATCTTTATATCTTTAAACTTATATTTTCTGTAATTAATAATAAATTCCAGGTTAGCGCCATTACAGGTGCCTTCAGTGAGATTCGGCCGCCCAACTGGAGCATTAGTGAGCCTTATAAGGCTTACCTGCTAACGGACGCGGTTTGGACGCCCGAACTAAGTTACTATATGAGCTTGATCCGACGCCTGGCAGACAGTGAGTTAAACTCTAATCTTCTGTGTCTTAGGCTTAATCCTTCTTTTAAATTTTGCAGCCATCAGTGGAAAAAATGTGTTATATTCCACGGACTGGCGCTTCAATGAGTACCCCAATGCCCCAACCCATGCGCTTTATGTCACCTGCGTGGAGCTGCTGGGTCTGCCGGTGCCACCTGGTGTGGTGGCCAACAATATCATCGATGTGATAATCAACGGCTATGCGGTTATTCCGCAGAAAGAAATCCACAGCTACATCAATGCGGTGGGCATCGTGTTGGCCGCCCTGCCAGAGCCCTACTGGAGTGGCATCTACGATAGACTGCAGGAGATGCTCAACACGCCCAATATGCTCAATTGGACGTACAGATTCAATGCATTCGAGCTGTTCAACTTCAAGACCGTGCGCGAGGGGATGCTGGAGAAGAGCTATGCTGCTGTCCTGGCCGTGGCTCACTCGGTGTTCCATCACATGGGCGCCTTTAAGCTGGCAGCAATGACCAGATACCTCAAGGAGAAGCTGAAACCCTGCGTGCGCACCGAGCAGCAGCTGTTGTATCTGTGTCACGTATTTGGGCCTTTCCTTCAGCGGATTGAATTGGAGAAACCGAACGCAGTGGCCGGCATAGCTGTCTTGCTCTACGAGATCCTGGAGATCGTGGACAAGAATCATGGACCAAAGCCACTGATTTACATGGATCAGATATGTGATTTTCTGTAAGTAAATGGAAAGTTCTTGTAATCCATTTCAGTAACATGTTTAACCCCTTAAAGCTATCACATCAAGTACATTCACGTGGGTAATATTATTAAAAACGAGTCGGAGGCCATCATTAAGCGTCTGCGTCCTTTGCTGCAAAAGCGACTCCGGTTCATAACACATCTCAATTTGGAGGATATTCACACGGAAAAGATGTAAGACATTTGTGAATAAAATAGGAAATAACATTAAGACATTTACCTTATCGTTTAGCTCCGAAAGCAATGCAGCATCAGGTCAAAACCAATCCCCACTGCAACAACAGCAACAGCAACAACAGGTGAATGCAATGCAAACCACAAGCGTTCCTTTGGGCAGCGGTGGCAACCCGCAACAGCAGCAAATGTATATGCAGCACATGCAGCAACAGCAGCAACAACAGCAACACATGCAAAACATGCGCCACAATTAGACCTAGGCAGACTCCCTAACCAAGTGCAAGCTGACGTATGTAGATACCTTAAGCTAATTTAAAAGTTGTTTAAGTCCATGTTAAGTACCGGTTATTTGCATTTATTGTATCATTGTATCCAAGTCCTATTTCCATGTACTTTGTAAACGTTCTCAGATAACTTAAGCAAACAGTGAAGAAAGAAAACACTTTCAATTTTAAACATATTTGATTTGTATAAGCTTTTCATGTTGTTTTAAATTGCGCCGTTCGCTGGTGTTGCCAGATGGCAGCGGTGCCTCTGTTTCAGGGCAGGTTTTATCAATGTCTTTTCATCGATTTTTTTTAAAATAATAAATGAATGATGAACAATTATAATTATTAATAAAACATATAAGGAATAGAATTTATGTATGTAATATCATAGTGCTTCTCAATTGTGCAGCTCAAGATTCTGTCAAAATTGCAAGTGAATATATTAAAAACTCGAGTTCGAGTTTTGAGTAAAATGCTTAGAAAAGAAACATTTACTTTTAGAAATAATAAAAAATCGAAAATAAATTATACTATTGGTGTAACACCGGCCCTTTTACACCGCCATTTTAAAATCGAAATAATGTCGCTACTCAAGCGTATTTACGCTGTGAAAATGTTTTGTTTGGATTTGTTTTTATAGAACCATTCGCAAGACCACTGAGCAAGCATTTGCATCCTAGTGCTCGATGGCATAAACAGAGAACTGCAATGCGAATCTCCGGAAAAACTTTCACCACACTCCTCCCATGGTCTTGCATCGCCACTTCCGGCGCTCTCTCCCGCATTCCGTAAGCTTTTCTGGGGGACGGACGAGGGGCGGTGAAAGCTGCGAAAGCGAAACGAAGATCCGAAGATGCGAAGATCCCTAAAGCTCGGGCAAGGCAAGGCCTCTTGAATGGCACCGAATTTCCACCAAAATACTTTCAGTTGCGAGCGGACCTCTGCACGGAGTGGAACAAAATCAGAAAGGCAAAGAGTACAGTCCGCGGAAATCGTTCAATTAATAGAAAGCTAGAAAAATACATATATAATTTTCCCATATATACCCTATATATATCGCCTGTATATATACGAGCCCCGTATGTATGTATCAGTGTACCAAAAGTTGTTATACATAAAATAAATTGCGAAAGAAAGAAATACCATTATCACCTAAAAATAGTGGCCGACTCTCAAAGGAATATCAATTTTAATAATAACGAAACCAAACCAAACGACGTGAGCGAACCAACTATATAGTACCATAGCCGCAATATCGCACGCACGCACGCATGTTCGAGTTAAAGGCCTAAACCGCAGCGAGGACCCCAAACGAAGGTAGCGAACCCTACTGACTCCGAGTGCGTGCCACCGAAAGATGACTGTCACTCGCCTTAAGACTCTGACGCTGCTCGTGTGTGCTCTGCTGGCACTGAGTTTTCCCGGATATGTGAACAGCGCCAACAGCAACAACAACAAGAAAGGATCCCAGCCAGCGGCGCCGCTCGAGCCGGAGGCGGTCATCGAGGAGGTCAATGCCAAGCAGCTGGAGAAGCTCTTGGCCGACAAGGATTACGTCGCGGTTTTCTGGTGTAAGTTCAGCTTAAATATAGAATCTGAGTGCATGTGCGAGTGCCCCTACCTACATATGTATGTGTGTGCCTGAGTGGAGCAAGTAACGAGCGGTCCCGGCAACCGACTCGAAATAGTAACAGAATCAGAAGCCATATTATATAAATTTTCGCTAGTGAAAATTCTAAAAATTCCCATACAAATGAAAATATGTGAAAAATTCGTTGCTCGAAATCCGTCCGAGATTTTCATTTGGTTAATTTTTTTTATTTTTTTCTCTTTTTATATTCCTCTCAGATATATATTTTCCGATGGTGCGCAATCTTTGCGTTCTGTTTATGAGTAGAGAAATCTCTTTTGCTCTTTTGTCCGCCGACCGTCGTCGTCGTCGCCTCCGAGTCCGCTGCAGCTTTTTATATATCTTTTGGTTTCTCGCTTTTTGGCGCAAACTTTTGGCACAGAAAGTTGCAGGCACTTCTTCCCTTCCAGTTGGCAACCGATTTACTGACCTTTTTAATTTGTTTCAAAACACTAGCAGATATATGTACACAAAGCACATATACATATAAGCCGATCGTGGTGATCTATTTTTGGGTCAAAAATAAAATGGTTCCCCAGTGCCTTCCGCTGAATTATTCATCGAAAAAGTCGTATAAACAAATTGCTAATCGCTAATGGATGTGTATCTTTTCTTTAATTACCTTGAACTTAAGCCGTTTTTGCCTTCGACAAAGTTAATATACACAACAATATATTCCCCTATATATTTACCTAGACCCCAATGCGACTATATATATTTCTTTAACATTGGCGGCAATTCCAAAAATAATTATTGACAATGAAAATATTATAAATCCAAAAGCCTTAAGTCCAATGCCTCGGACAAATACATAAAGGAAAATAATAGGTGAGACATAGAAAAAAATGGAAGCATTTTAAATGAATTATATAGAATGTCCAAAAATATATAAAAAGTAAACTGTATTTATAAATTCAGTTAGTGTTTCCTGCAGCAGTTAGCAAAGAATTTAGCTTCTGCACCTGTTTCATGTATCTGGCGGATACTTAGAATCTGTAAATAGACCAGCGGGCTTGTTATTACTTTTCAATCAGAGAAAATACCCCTCAAATGGATAGCCAAATAAATTATAGATCAATGTTTATTAGGATTTCCTGGCTGTTAACCACCAAAAATAATTAACAAGAAGACGCTTGGGGGGACCGGGGCAAGCACTGGCTTTTTGTCTGGCGCAATTCATTTCCCTAATAGTGGCCGCATGAATTTTATGAATTAATTTAGAATTTGTAGTATATTTGTTGGCAGTTGCTGCTGCATTAATAGCAGCGAATTGCTCTGGCTTGGCTGTCATTTCATTCATTTATTCAGCCTTATTTCGCTCTGGGCAGGCCGATGAGCCATGCTGCGTCTACTATATTAATGAATAATCTGTTGGGCATTCGGTTCTGCAGAACCAGGGGTTTGAATTTGGATTTGAATGTGAATTTTGCCTCTGCCTTGGCGTCATGCAGCCGCAGCAGTTGCTGGCTGTCAATTGATGTTGGTATCTCAATTCGATCTGATCGCGTATCCAAAACACTCACAAGCCCATGCTTCTACGATTTCAGATGCGCGCAGCTGTGTGACCTGTGATAAGGTTCTAGCGGAACTCGAGAAAATCGACGATGACACCGACTCCTTCGGTGTGGACTTTGTGAAGATCAACGACAAACGACTAGCCAAACAGTATGGCATCAAGAATTTCCCAGCCCTCACCTACTTCAGGTAGGTAGTTCCCATCGAGTCCGCTGTGACAAGACCTAACCGACCCAATCTCAGGGAGAAGGAGCCCATCATCTACGATGGCGACCTCATGGACGAGGAGGGAGTGCTCGACTTTCTCACCTCTCTGGAGGCCATGGATCTGCCCGATCGCATCGAGGAGGTCAATGCCAAGATATTGCAGAAGATCATCGAGGATACCGACTTTGTAGCCGTCCTGTTCTGTAAGTCTGCCCGAACTTGGCTTAAGCACACTGATTTCTTAAAAATTTCACCACTCCCATCACGTCTATTGGCGGTGATTTGACATGATGATGTTCTATTTTAAAGCAGTTGCAGTTTTTAGCGAACACAAACAGTTTAGCTCTCTTGTGACTAAAAATCATACAACTAGGTATAGACTACAACCATATTTACCTATACTGTATATTCTGTAAATCTAGTACTTATGCGTATGTCTGTATCTCTCTCTATATATACGTATATTACTTGTGACTAACCAAAGCGAAATGGCGGCCAACTTAACTTTCTATGTGTCTCTATATAAACAATTCTCTTCCGGCGGTATTTTGTCCCCCCTCTAAGCCAATTTACATACGCGACATTTATCAATGAATTGTATATTTTATCGAACGACTACAGGTCCAGATCATGAAACATGCCCGCCCAGGGTTATGGGTAAGTTTTCCGTGAATGAATACCGGGACCTTTTCTGTTCTGCCTTCTCCATCTAATTCCCCCACTTTGAAACTCTGTTTCCCCACAAAATAATTTATTCACATCGTTTTATCCCCCCATTTTAATGCAATTCTCCCGATTCCAGTAATCCACAAACCAAGACTCGATATATATGTGTATATATTTGGCTACATAACCCCTATAACTATAATTCATGGAACCAATCGGGCGAATTTTGGTGGAATAATAAGATCGAGGATATAGAAGTTAAAGGTGGATTTCCTTTCTGGGAAGGGTATATAAATGTAATCTTTACATAGTAATTTTTAGTAATTTTAGTTAGAAAGACAACAATTCTCATTTTGCATTCGCTATCGACCGAGCCAGACACATATATTACGTATACGTATAATAATAAACATTACAGCAGCAGAGGCAGTGCAGATGAATGTCTGGGCTCGGCGCCAGGTTATGTTTTTGTCCCCATGGCATCTCCTCCTCAATATTCCCAGAAAACATGACCCCAGCACTAAAATTTGGAAGGGTCTGAGCATAAGTTAGTGAAAAATGCAAGAAATATTAATTTCTATGGGAAAAATGGTATCTGAGGAGACTTGAAAACTCTGATGATTAGACGAGTGGGAAGAACAATGAAAGGAATTTACCTATATTGAAAGCCATAAATCGAATGCCGAAAGTTTGCAGAATCAGTGCGTTTTTATATGCATACATACATACATACCTATGACAACACATACGCCGATGTCTTGGCCAACAACAAAGTGTAGAGGATTTATTTATTTATTTATTTGCTGTCTGCCGTCTCTTTCCGACACAGCCACCTACAATTTTGGCGATAAAAATAGAAACTCAAGCAGTTGGTCGGCCAACAAAATAATTTTTTTGCCTCTCTGGCCGCTGCTGCTGTTATTTTTGCTTAATTCTGAAACAACTAACTATAGAGTGGGCATCCACATGCCAGCGAGAACACAGATGAATATCGTATCCGAGTATCTGTATTATCTACACATAGGTATTTTTATCAGACGCAGACGGCATACAAGCTCTTTTATGCATAGATCCGAACAGCATGTAGGTGAGACAGGACAAGAAATTTTGGCCCATTGTCTCGCTCTCGCCCCCCGGCCCACCGCCTCAGCCACCGTCCGTCCATCCGAGTTCGATTGAGTTTCTATCCATTCAGCGCCAACGAAGGGAGCTGCGGGGGCTGAGGGAGGACAGACAGCACTTTTAATTGCTTTTGCATATGGCAATTCGTCAACACGGCACATGCACGGCCACGCCCAGTGCTAGCCGGCGATGCTTGGTTATGGGCAGCTCTTTAGTTGTCGCGGCCAATGCAAATTTACATAATGTGTATGGTACACACACATCCCACTGCAGCTGTATAACGGTACAACTATATAATTATATATGTGCAATGCACTTTCCCGACTGACTTGCACTATTTTTAGTTAAATGCAACATTTGCCCATGTCTGCCGCAGAGCCAAAATTCGGACAGGCTGTCAGAAGAAGAGTCGGAGCACCATAATCGTGTTTAATTCTCTACATTTTCTATATATAAATAAAAATATATATCTGCAGTAAATTATGAGGCAAATGTGTGCTAGCGAATGTGTGCTTTGGCCTTGTCGCCTTGGCGACTCCCACTCGACGGGGGCCAGAAAAGAAAGATCCGGCCTGAGGCTGAAAAAATTACAAACAATTTTAGACAGTCTTTTAAGGATATTTCCTTCTTCGAGGAGTAGCGCCGGCTTACTGCTCTTACCCTCTTCCCTCACCTAGGGTTTTGTGATAGGTGGCCAAAAACTTTGCCATCGAAAGACTTACAAGTTCACCCACAAATCAACAGAAACACATATTACGTATACGCAGCGTCGCCAGGGAAGCTTTCGAAAGACACATTTACGTGTGTGGCAAGCGAAAGAGATAAATAATTGAAAATAAGATAGGAGAATGGGTGAAAGGAAGGAGAGAGCTTTTTTTGGGAATATATTCTACCGATCTCCGTTTCACCACTTTTCAGGGCGCCTCGTCTGAGAGCGCGCTTGCCCCACCAAGAGATGCGTACGCATTGCAACAGGTTGGTTGTTGCACGCAGACAGCTGGGGATGCTGTAAACAAAAAATTGTGTAAATAAGCGAATCGCCTGGGTACCGATTGGGTAACACTGCAGCCGTATGGCATTCCATGGCCCTTGCATGCACTTGCCTCCGTCTATGATGATTCCTGTATTAACCCCGCAACTTACAGCCGCACGTAACGTAATCCGTGAATGCTCTACCTCTATCCGTGGCACCAAACCCCCTGTCCTGTACTATGATGCTCCTCCGTCCTCCGTGCGGTTTCCCCCTGTTGTCAGCCGTCCCTAATGATATATTGTTTGCCTGAATCTATCCACCGATCGCCAGATAAACAGCAATGCCGCAAGTGCGCGAAGGCCTTGCAGGAGCTGGAGAATATAGACGACGAGGCCGATCAGCTTGGCATCGGATTTGTGAAAATACACGACGAGGCCTTGGCCGACGAATACAATCTGGGCAATCTGCCAGCGCTGGTCTACTACCGTCATCAGACTCCGATCATATACGAAGGTACTGCCATTGCACACCCCATTTTACTCAGAACCACCACTGCCAGACCACAAAATCAAACTCAAACTCAGACAGACCAACAGCATCCATCAATCGCATGCAGAGGTCGATATTCAATTAGCTAATATCGGAATTGTGTCTCTAGGTGAACTCCAGCGCGAGGAGGACGTATTGGAGTGGTTGGTCCAGAATAAGTCAACTGGGGATGAGGATGACGTGATTGAGGACGTCACCTCCAAAACGCTGTCGACGCTGATCAGCAATATCGACAACCTGGTTGTGCTTTTCTGTATGTAGAAGGATTATTTGTTGGCGGAGCGGACGCCGTGATACTATAACCGAATGCTATCAATCTGCAGATGATCATGGAAACGACGATTCGATGACCGTGTTGGAGGAGCTAGAGCAAATCGACGACGACTGCGACAAGCATGGCATTCAGTTTGTGAAAATTGACGATGCCAAGGCAGCAGGCGATTACGGAATCGATTCGGTACGATTCGGCTACAGAATGACCCACAATTGAATCGCCTTTTGACGCATATTATTCGCCCTGCAGATTCCGGCAATTGTTTACTTTGAAAAAGAAATTCCAAACGTGTACGACGGCGATCTCATGGACGAGGAACAGATTCTGAAATGGTTGTTGGGCCAGTTGGAACGGGATGAGATCGAGGATGTCACTGACGAAATGCTCGATACAATGATCAAAGAGGGACGCGTCATTGCAGTGCTGTTCTGTAAATATTCCATACATATACCCATAGAGCCTAAGCAGTCGCCACCATTTTGCTCACAAGCTGTTTTCCAGACGACAACAACGACAAGAAGTCCCAGAAAGTCCTCGAAGAGCTCGAGAATATTGACGACGAGTGCGACGCGCTGGGTATTACTTTCGTGAAGATCGACAATCCCGAGGAGGCCGTCGAATATGGCATCAATAAAGTTCCTAAACTGATATACTTTGAAAAAGGCATTCCAACTATTTACGAAGGCAATCTGGAGGATGAGGAGAAGCTCCTGAAATGGCTTACAGAGCAAACGAGTTCCGATCAAATCGAGGACATTACCGACGAAATGTTGGATTTGATCATTGAGAAAATGCCCCACGTAGCTGTTCTGTTCTGTAAGTGATTTCAGATCCCACACCATGACTTTGTGCCGGGAACGCTGCGCACTCGACTCCCAATCTCTGTAGATATTGTAAAGCCAACTTGGTGTTGTATCTCTGGGTGTGTCTGAGTGTCTGCTTTCGTAAATGTAACAATCTGCCGACTTTTCAGTGTGCTTTATCAGTAATAATTTTCGACAGCGCTTTAAAAACTAATTAACTGGAACTAAACCCTGAATTAGTAGATCTATCTATTTATTTTTTTTTGTGCAGATAGAAGAATAGCTTGACCTTTCAGAGAGTAGTCCTTCGTATGTTCCAAGTTACAAGTTGAGCAAAACCTCAGTTTGTTTATTCATTATTTCTCGTTAGCTTCCGGTTTAAGCCATAATTTTTATACTAACTGCCAAAAATCACCTTCGCAGACGACAAAGACCAAAAGAAATCACAGAAAATCCTCGCAGAATTGGAAAACATTGACGATGAGTGCGATCAGAACGATATTGCTTTTGTCAAGATCGATGATGACAAGGAGGCCAAAGAATGGGGCATCGATGAGATACCCTCGATTGTACTCTTTGAACGTGGCATTCCACACATCTACGAGGGTGATCTGATGAAAGAGGACGAGCTGCTTGGCTGGCTGGTGCATCAGAAGCGCTACTCCGAAATTCCCGAAGTCACCGATGAGATGAAGGACAAGTTGGTCGAGAACACCGAGCACTTGGCGGTTATTTTCTGTAAGTAATCTCAATGCCGCAAATATTTGGCAGCCACTAAGCTTCTCTTTCACCCACAGACGACAAGGACGACAAGCAGGACATGCGCATCCTAAACGAACTGGAGAACATTGACGATGAGCTGGAGAAGGAGGGCATCGTCATCGTGCGCATTGACAACGCCGCCGAGGCCAAGGAGTACGGTCTCGACCACTTGCCCGCTCTCATCTACTTCGAGAACAAGATCCCGGCCCTCTACGAGGGTGATCTTATGAATGAGGACGAGGTCCTCGAGTGGCTGCTGGTGCAGAAGAAAACGGCCACCATTGAGGAGGTCACCGATGAAATCCTGGTCAATCTGATCAACGAGCACGAATATGTGGTGGTCTTCTTCACGGGTCCCTGCGAGCCTGGCGAGACCTGCGACCACACTCTGAATGCTTTGGAAAGCATCGACGACGAGTTGGACGAGGCTGGCATCATTTTTGTTACCACCGAGGATACCGGAGTTGCCAAGAAATACAATGTCAAGACTTATCCACGCCTGGTGTTCTTCCGTAACCGTGACCCACTGCATTTCACCGGAGACCTGGACGATGAGGATGAAGTGCTGGCCTGGATCACGGACGATGAGACCCTTGAGATTCCCGGAAAAATCGAGGAGGTCAATGTGAAGATGTTGGATAAAATTTTGGCTGAGAACGATCACGTTGTCGTGTTCTTCTGTAAGAAAATTAATTAATGAATTGTATTTGGGGGATCTAAACCATAAATCTTGTGCGTTTACAGATGCCGAAGGCGATAAGAAGGCCCAGAAGATCCTGAACGAGCTGGAGAACATTGATGACGAGTGCGAGGAAAAAGACATTGACTTTGTAAAGACATCCGACGATGATATTGATAAGGAATACGATCTGCCCGGTCTGCCGGCACTTGCATTTTATAGACATAAGTTTAGAACAATTTACACCGGTAAGTGTCCTAGAATAAGGATGTGGTAATCTCAAACAGTGATTACAATTCAAATACGTTTCTAGATAAGTTCAATCCTATTTGGAAGAGAACGTTTCTAGATAAGTTCAATCCTAATTGGAAGAGATCTTTCTTTGATCTTAGTGTTTAGAAAGCGTTACAAATATATTCTTCTTAATCTTTTTAAGGTGACCTGATGAAGGAGGAGGAAATTCTTGAGTGGGTTATTGACTTGCACGAGTCTACTGCTGATGTCATTGAGTCTGTCGATCGCAAGACCCTGCAAGTCCTGATCAACGATGTTGAACACCTGGCTGTGTTCTTCTGTAAGTACCCAGAGGTCCTAGAAAAGGACTTGAATAACAATAAATTTTACCTTTGCTCAGATGACGATGAATGCGAATCCTGCTCGGACATCCTGGAGGAGCTGGAGAACATTGACGACGACACCGATAAGCACGGCATTCAGTTTGTGAAATCGAATGACGTTAAGTTGGCACATGAGATCGGCATTTTCGCATTCCCAGCTTTGGTCTACTACGAGACCGGCGTCCCGATCATGTATGATGGTAAGTGATCATTAAGGATCTATGTGCTTTGAGCCCCTCTTAATTGGTTGCTTCTCTTTTCCAGGTAATCTCAAAAATGAAAACCGTGTGCTGCAGTGGTTAATCAATCAAAAGAGTAAGCCGTTTTGTTTAAAATGTTTCCTCTGCTTTCTAACTCACGCTCATAAGCCAAACTCTCGAAGCAAAATCAGTTGAGCCGCAAAAAAGCGGTTCCAGAAATCCCACCGAATTGATACATCCAATTATCATACACCCGATTATATAGCCCAATATATATAAACCGAACGTAATGCAAATTTTCGATATAGGCAACGATGACGGTGCAAGTGATGAAAAAATTGTTAAAATGCGATATCCCAAAGAAAGCGATGAGGATAAGAGGGAAAGATTGAAGCGTCTGCAGAATACGATTCGCAAAGAAAGACTACGAGCAAAGAGACGGGAATCTGACGATGACGGGGATGAGGAAGAAGACGAAGAGGGGAAGGATGGGGGAGATGATGACGATGAGGAAGATGATGAGGAAGAGGGCGGTAGAGCAATAGATGATGATGAAGAAGACGAGGATGAAGACGAGGATGAAGAAGGTGATGATGATGAGGAGGAAGATGAAGAAAATGAGGATAAGGAAAATGAGGATGACGAAAATGGGGATGATGATAATGATGATGAAGAAGAGGATGAGGATGAAGAGAATGGGGATAATGAAAATGATGATGATGAAGATAATGGGGATGATGAAAATGATGATGAAGATGAGAATGATGATGACGAGAACGAGGAAGATGCGAAAGATGATGAGGAGGATGAAGAAGATGAGGATGATGAAGAAACAAATGATGATGACGAGGATGAAGATGAGGATAATGAAGATGAAAATGACAAGGATGATGAAGATAATGAAGATGAGGAGGATGACGATGGGAAAGATGATGAAGACGAGGACGAAGATGCAAATGGTGATGAGAAGGATGGAGAAGATAATGATGACGAGGATAATGAAGATGAGGAGGATAAAGATGAGGATGATGAAGATGAGGAGGACAAAGATAATAATGATGAAGATGAAGATGAGGAGGATAAAGATGAAGACGATGAAGAAGAAGATGGGGATGGGGATAATGAAGATGATGAGGATGAGGATGACGAAGATACAAATGGGGATGATAATGGGGATGAGAACGACGAAAAGGATGACGACGACGACGAAGACAACGACGATAACGATGACGACGACGAGGAAATGGATCTTAAAAGTAAACCAAAATATAGGCATACTGCCAAGGGGCGAACGATACATCGCCTGGCAGACCTTTGCTCGGGTCGGCTAATAGACGAAATAGGTAATTCCTGAATGTGAGTTGCTCTCGCAGCATTAACTGAAGTTGTTCCATGTTGGTCCAATCCCACTCCCGCCCCACTCAATGAAATGCCCCCACAACACTTTCCTTATTTCGACTACAGTTCATGCTATTGTCTATCTACAGACTTGGGGAACAGGAATTCAAATAGAAATGCATTTAATCAAGGTAACAACCACCAAGCCTTCTCCTGATTTGACTGCGCCCATGTGTGCCGGGCTCATGGCTTCTGTGCTAAAGCAAATCTCATGTGCGGAAGACACTCAATCAGAGATAAACTCAAGTCATATATACATACATATTAATAACCCCAGCCTATGTCTTTTGTGTTTGATCCCGAGGAATGTTTGAACCCAATCCCCCAGCGCTAACCAATTTAGTGGCTAAGTGTTAAAACCGATGGTACATCTGAGGGAGAAGTTGAGAAAAATTAAAAAAAAAAAAACTAAAACCATAGCTGACACAATGTTTGAAATTATTTGAACAAGGCCAAAATTACATATACGAGTCCTTTTTTTATTTTGGAAAACGTAACTGTTCTGACAAATGACAATGGAAAATGTGTTAATACCTATTTTGTTTGATTTACATCTTATCTTTAAGTAATCCGTATGTTTGTTTAATTATATTAATTAATAACGATCCTGCTGTGCCTTAGAAAATATTTAAGCATATAAACAATACGAAACGAAGCGAAAAGCAAAAATTTGATCCAGTGAAGGGCGAGGGCTTCACTGACACCGCCTAACTCCGATATTGAATATGTTAATGTATGAACTAGAATCAATCCGAAACTTGTACTTGTACAGTCAGCAGCATCAAAAGCATTTTGTCAGTTATTAGTTTTAATATAGATCTGTTTTACAAATTATACTCAAACAAATTCAAGTATCTTCCATTCATAAAGCACGCTTTTTACTCTAGAACAAAGAATCTTTCGAGTCTGAAAACAATTGAAATCGAAATCGAAATCGAAATTGAACCGGAAATCGTACTAACTGCTCTCTTTCCTTCTCTCTGTGGCTATGTCGGAGTTGTTGAAGAAAAGTACTGAAAGCCAGTTAACGACTTTTATTCTTAGTTCTCGCCTACAACGATGCACTCTTGTTTAAACGTTTTTTGATAACTTATCGTAACGAACCTTCTGTTGATAGTAAACCGAAAAATAATACAAAAAAAAATTCTTTAAAACTAAACAATCTGACAAAATGTTTTTGTTTGTTTGCTCACACACAGATGACGAATGTTTCTATGTTGGATTGGGCCATGACGGCCATTCAGCTAAGCGCGGCAATAATTACGTGCCCAACGATTACAAACCATTCCAATGCTGTCCAACCAAATTGGAGAAGTCAACGAAAGTTCCTAAGATGACGGCCCAGCGGATCGGACACAGCGAAGGCGATCAGGGCAAGCGTTCGGTGGGCAGCGGTGGCAACTTCCAGTTCGCCAGCTCGGCCTCCTCGGCTCCGGCAGCTAAGCCGGCCAGCAAGCAGCCAGCTCAGACCAAGAAGCCGGCAGCCAAGGCCTCAAAGCCCTCCAAGGCCGCCAAGGACAACGACGACGACGATGATGATGATGAGGATGACGATGACGACAAGCCCCTGGTCAAGGTGTCCTACGCCAACAAGCGCTCCGGAGGCAGCAACAAACCGCAGGCTGGCAAGAAACCAGTGGCCAACGATGACGATGAGTCCCAGGAGGAGAAGGTGTCCAAGCAGAAGTCGTCAAAGAAGTCCGGAAAGCTGAATGTGAAGACCGGTACGTAGTCGCCCCGGACCATCGGACTAGACCCCGTAGTCTCAGCTAGTCGTAGTAGAAACAAGCCAAGACACAGATCATTTCCCGTCAGACTCACCTGTCCTGTAACTGCTCATTTTTGCTGTTGTTGTGCCCATACTCAGACACGTACAGACACACGCACAAATTGGTCATTACCTTATTTGTTTATTTCTCTTCTCTTTTCTCTCTCTTTTTGTGTCTTGCAGGCGTTAATTTTTTCCAAAATCGACTAAAAAATTTGTATGACCTCATTTTTCAGGATATCTCTCTGTGGGAGTAAGGCAACAATTTAACTGAATGTGTGGAAAAGCACAGACAGTTAAATGGTGATTGTATGATTGAATGATATGCCATACTAAGTAGCACGTTGTCAACCGATAGACCAAATATCAAAATATCAGAATACCAAATACCAACTACCAACTACCAACTACCAAATGCAACCCAAACCTGTATAGCCACCACAAAGAACCTTCAATGACAGGTTTCTATAACTAAATGTACATCTCTGTGTGACTGCAAAAGACAACCAAGAAAACCAACCGTATGGCTGTGTCTAGGTCCTTCCCCCACTAACCTTGAACAGTATACTTGGCCGGGGAGCGGGGGCTGGGCGCTACTACAATATCGAATATATTCAATATACATCCTCGGTGCCTGATCAGATCACACACTGTCCACACACACGTACACACACCTTTCTTAGCCGCTGTTCCACGTTGAAAAGCAGAGTCCCGACGAGCAACTCAAGATATTTGATAATGAACGATGGAATAGAAAAACTTACTAACTAAAATTTCGTTGATATTTTCGCTTAAACTATTTTCAAGGGGGGAGGCTGCGTCTCGAAGCCAACCCCGGATCTATAACTAAACTAAACACACACATTTGTTGCATTTTGTCAACGGATTTCAACAAACTTTGTTCAAACTAAAAGCAATTACTTCAACAACAACAAACTATAAAAACTTCTGAGAACTTTCACTTGTATATTTATCCAGAAAATCTTTGTTATTAACAATCAATCGAAAATTGTCTATTGTCAATAACAACAGCTTCAGCCTTTTTGATACTACTTCTTTTTGTCACAATATACAATATACATTTACGTCGTAAGTCTAATTTTAACAAGAGCCAAAGCAACCAAGTCAAACGACCGAACACACACGGAAAACTATTTTTTGAAACAATTTACACTCGAGACGAGAGCTGTCAACTATTTTCTTAATAACCTCGTACAGAGCAGCCATAGTCAATATATATTTTGTAATATAAGCTTGTTGTCAAAGGTGCTGCAGCGCACACTTAATTTTGTTGTAAATTTATGGAAACGAAAGTCCATTTCTCGCTGAACAATGGCCTCGCATTCTATGTAGCCTGCCTGCCATTATGTTTCATTTGTTTTCTTCTGAGAGCGATACCCGTGCCGCTCGCTGTTGTTTTTGTTATCGGTATGCAACCAGTACCGAATTATATATCTCTATTATCGCCTATGTTTTCTTAAGCTATAGTCTACCACTCTACACGCAATTGTAACTAAATCCAATTTTATGTAAACAAATTTTTGTTGAACAGCAGCTGTTAAGTCAAGAACAAGCGAATGTATTTTTATCAAGCCAATTTTCAAATGGAAAATTGTCGAAACTGTAAGAATCGAATGCAAATCAAAGCAAAAGCAAAAGCTAAAGCACAAGCACTTTTTTGTAAAACCAAACTTCACTATAAAACTGTAAGAACATGAAATAAAAACCATCCAAATCAATCTTAGGTTCTCTTATTTCTAGCAAAGTCAGCAATAAGCCAATTTCAAATAATTTCAAACATTAAAAAAGCACTGTATAATATATATATTTCCTGAAGGTATATTATGACCACTATACATTTGTTGTTGAACAAATTCAAACAAATGCTTATGGTGAGTCATGGGCTAATAATTATGGCCTGGTGGGTTTTGGCCAATTTCCAATTTTCAATATTTATATTTGTTTTAAAAAAAGCAGCAAAAACAAAGCAATATTTATACGCTGATGATTGATTGACAAACTGCAGCCAACAGGTATGTGCCATAAATTGGATAACACGAAACAAGGGTTTATTTCTGTTAAAACAAATCTAACAAATTAATTTTATGTATCACATTTAGGCAACATTGCCAGCAATCAGGACGTCTTCAACTGGATTCTGGAGCAGAAGGCCGACCAAAGCATACAGCTAATTGATCGGGAGCAGCTCTTCGAGTATATAGGCACCAAAGACTTTTTAGCGGTTATGTTTTGTAAGTATAATGGGCGCCCGGGACGTGCTTAAGGTACAGGTTATTACGATATCCAGGAACTATTTCATAAACTAAGTAGTCTTTAATGGCGCCCACTAAAAACTGTAACTGCCGCCCAACAACACAAGCAAAATTCAATCAATAGTCCATAAGAGAACTTTAAGGCTTTTTGTTGGTCCGCTCTAATGCTTCTGTTGACTCTCGATTTATTTTAGACAAGGAAGACGATCCCGACTCACCCCGAGTGCTCCGACACATCGAACTGATCGACGACGAAGCCGCCGAATATGGCATTCACATAGTGAAAATGCACGACAAGCTAATGGCCAAGAAGTATGGCTACAGGAACCCCCCGGGTCTGACCTATTTCCGCAAGGGAAAGTACATCAACTACGACGGCGACATTGATGATGAGGAGGAGGTGCTCGACTGGCTGACTAGTCCTGCCAACATGGAGATGACCGATCACATCGAGCAGGTCAACCGCAAAATGTTCGAGAAGATTCGCAAGAACTCAGACTATGTGGCGGTGATTTTCTGTAAGTTTCCCTTGATTCTAGACATAACCCAGGCTAACCAATAACTAAACCCCCAGACAGCGACGAGTGCAAGCAGTGCCCTCGCGTTCTGGCCGAGGTGGAGCACATAGACGATGAGGCGGACAAGGCGGGCATCGACTTTGTCAAGATCGACGACAAGCAAATGGCCAAGGAGTACGGAGTCTTCGCCCTGCCGGCCATTGTCTTTTTCAAGCCCACATCCAAGGAGCCAGTTATATATGCCGGTAGGATGCTCCTTGCCAGATGGTTCGATCCCAGGAAAAACCTCTGCCTCTCCTTCCAGGTGATCTTTACGAAGAAGAACAGATCCTCACTTGGTTAATCACGCAAAAGGACCCAAGTGGAGATGTTATCGAAGATCTCGAGGGCGAACGACTCGTTCAGCTAATTGAAGAGTCTGGCTCCATCGCCGTGTATTTCTGTAAGTTTTCATCAAGGGTAGCCGTCTCTGCTGGCGAATACTCTTTACCTATGAGGCATACGAAGAGGTATTAGGAGCTGCAATCGGTTTGGTGATCTCAATTCGCACAAAGTACAACGTCCGAGCTGTCGATTGTCTATATTTGTAGCACAACTAGTAAACTTCCTGAAGGGAAGAATACATTCATTGCTTAACACTCTGTCTCATTTGTCGAAAAGTACTTTGTGGAGTTGACCGTCACGCTTTTGCGCAAACAGTTTGCAGCAAACTCTGTGTAATCGTAGTTAACCATTTAGGTCTTAAGCTATTCTAGGCTTATAAGCTCTGTGTATCTAACCCAAAAAGACTTTGTTTATATTTCTATTTACGACTGCGCTCTCTGAACTATCAAACCGAACCACACAAAACCGATACGGTACCCCAAAACGTAGGGAACAAGACAAAGTGCGACATTTGCAATTCCAAAGCGGCGCGCAAGGCGCGTCTGAAAAAGGAGCGCGACCAGCACCAGCAGGAGGGCGGAGCCGCCAGCGCCGCTGCCGCCTTTGGCAGTGAGACCGATCCTTCCGAGGCGGCTGCTGGTGGGGCGGATGGGTCGCCAGCGTCCTCGCCAGATGCACCGTCTGCGACAGCAGGCGCAGCTGCAACACCGGACGCGTCGGCTGGAAAGCAAGAAGATGGTAGTGCATCATCTTTCCGAGTAGAAGTCGTGCAACTGGAATGAGTCCAAGAATGTTTTACCACATAACCCAGCACCACCAGAAACACACCTCGCATCCACATCCGCCTTGTAAAGTGAATGTATAAACCTCCATAAGTGATCCGGCGAGGCGAAGTCCAGTCTCCCCCTCTATCTCATTGTTTCTCTGGTCTTTCTCTGTCTCTCTGTGATTCCCGAAACCTTCTCTAGACTCTCTATTCACTTTGATCTTTCAGACGTCCCCCTATGCTCGATTCTGTGCTTGTGTTTCTTGTTGTGTCCACGCATCATCAGCACCTCTACTGACTCCACTGCTTGATCGTCCAGTAATCAAGGACCAAAGCTTGCCGTGGAGTTAGGATTATGTACTATGTACTCTACTTTAGCTGCACAATCTGCCATATCCCTGTCAATGTCAACTCTCGCTGTTAATGTGCCTTACATATAAACGTTTAGTGCTTGCCGTAGTACCCTGTATATCACTGTGCCCCCTGTGTAGTGTGTGTGTTGAATAATGTGTGTCATCCGACTTTGACTGCCAGATGCGGACGGCTGCGAGCAGTGCACCAAGGTCCTGGAGGAGCTGGAGAACATTGACGACGACTGCGATAAGCATGGCATAACCTTCGTGAAGACCAGAGACTTTTCCGTGGCCGATGGCTATGGAGTGCACGAGTACCCGGCTCTGGTCTACTTCGAGGGAGGAATACCCAATGTTTTTGAGGGTACGCAGCTGATTCCCTGCCAGTCACTCTTAGTCTTAGTAATGTATTTTTTAATTAGGCGAACTCAGCGAGGAGGAGGAGGTGCTCCAGTGGCTGATCACACAGAAGACCGAGGATCGCATTGAGCTTATTACCCGACAAATGCTCGAGACCATGGTGGAGGAGACCCAGTACCTGGCCGTGTACTTCTGTGAGTAGCTTGATCTGTCAACTGTCTTCCAGCAGCACCTGCTCATGATTTCACACATTCTGAATTATTGTATCTGTATCCCTGACCCCAACACTCCATCGAACACAATCCACAAAACTTATCCCTGACTGAAAAACCCTGAACCGAAACCGAAACTGAACGAACCAACAACCAACCTCAGTGCCGCCAGAGCGCAAGGGAAAGCAACCCGCTTTCTGTCGCAGTTTCTGCTCCCCCTCTAGTCTTATTGAAAGCAACCTGACCGCCACCACCACCAAATCCACAAAACACTCATCCAGTCAATTCGTACAAAGCTACATCTCACGTAAAAGAAAACGTATCGAAAAACAAGGTATTCGTATTCCGTATTCCGTGTGCACACCATCGACGGCGCATGTTCGATTGAGTCCTAACCACGTCTAACCACTTGTAGGGGCTCTGTTCCATGTCCAGAAACGATTCTTGACAGCTCTTAACCAGGCTTCCTCCGTATTACGACCAAACTAAATTGTATTTATTGTGTTTAGTTAGTTGAGTAAAATCACCGAGTTCAGGAACTAATAAATCTAAAGTATTTTGCAACTCACGGAAATTTAGTTTGGACGCGAATACCTTATGTTTACGTCGTTTTCTTTGCCTCTCACACAATCGCTAACCCACTCTCAAGCTTGCCACAAAATTTCAAATACTCACTCTTCTTAATGGGGTTACTAACCAAATATTTTTCTTTTGCCAGACAAAATCAACTGCAACATCTGCGACCAGATATTGGAGGGTCTGGAGCTGATCGATGATGAGTGCGATGTGTTCGGCATTCACATGGTCAAGATCCAAGATCCCCAGCTGGCCAAACGGTATTCGATTAAGACCTTCCCGGCCTTGGTTTATTTCCGGTAAATATATGGAGTTGTAAAAAAGTAATAGATGACCCAATAACTTGGCCCTTAGCAATGGAAATCCCTTACTCTTCGAGGGCGACCTGCAAAATGAGCAGTCGGTGCTGGAATGGCTCATTGATGACGACAACCGGGAGTTGGCCGATGAAATCGAGGAGGTCAACGAGCGCATGCTGGATCGTCTAATGGCCGAGTCCACCCTCTTGGTTGTGTTCTTCTGTAAGTTCTCAGCAAACTTTTAATTTTAATAAAAATCTTAAGTCAAGCTTTTCCTTAAGATGACGATGACTGTGCTGAATGCGAGGAGATTTTGGAGGAACTGGAGGAGATCGACGGCGAGGCGGATATGTTTGGCATTGACTTTGTTAAGATTGCCAGCATCGAAGCAGCCAAGAAATACGAAATTGTCAACATACCTTCCCTGGTTTACTTCAGGTTAGTTCTCGATACATCTTAGCTTTGCAATAATGTTGGATTAATTGTTGAAAACTCTAGAAAACAAGTGCCTGTCCTCTACGATGGCGATATGCATCAACACGACAAAGTTATAACCTGGCTGACCTCCCAAGATGTCTTCGAAATCAAAAACGAAATCGAGGAAGTCAACCGGAAAATGCTGGACAAGCTTCTTGAAGAGAACGAGTTCTTATCGGTGTTCTTCTGTAAGTATAATGAATTTAATTCCAAGCAAATTGCAGTTCCAACCACTCTCTTTAGATGAGCACAATCAACCGGACAGCACAGCGGCTCTGGAAAAGCTGGAAAACATCGATAGCGAGACGGATAACCTGGATATAACGTTTGTGAAGATGGCAGACTCGCGCTATGCCAAGAAATGGGGAGTCACCAAACTGCCGGCAATGGTCTATTTCCGCCGGCGATTCCCCAGCATATACAGGGGTAAGTCAGGACTCCATCGATAACAACGAAGAGCCTTTCTCATATCCAATTGTAACCTTTAAAGGCGACCTTCTCTCCGAGGATGAGGTGCTGGAATGGCTGCGCAAGAACCGCTTCCGTCAGCCCGAGCTGAACATCTTCATGTATGCCCTGATCGCCCTGGCGGTGGCCTTTGTCATCTACACAGCCTTCCTGCTGCAGTGCTTCAAGCCGGCGCCCCCGCCACCCGTCCAGCACCCCAAGCAGTCGTGAATGCGCTAGGCCAGAGCACGGTAACAGTTGGACAGAAGCACTGAAACATGTTGAATAGTTATGCAACTATCATGGACGGGTTTCGACCAGAGAGGAAGCCCTTAACGAGAAAATCAATCCTAAAATGATTATCATTACATACGCGTATCAATGTTCATCAATCTATCATCAAATCGTCTAAATTAGACGCCGATACAAACGACTGTGCTTGGTGGACCAGAAATAAAAATGTCCCAGGCTAACCAAGATCCATTGCTTTTGAAATATCTTTTGAAACAGCTTGATACTTTGGATACTTCCATATTTACGTCAATACTCATGCTCATATTTACGTCAATATAGAACTCATTTGTCTTCATACTTATGGTACTTCATATAAATTCAAATAAAACAACAAACTCAAGTCATAGTAATTACGTTAAAGTTAAATTTAATTGCCATATAATATTGTGAAATAAATGCCAATAATAATTTTTACAGTAAAAACTGTTTTATTATAAATGTTTAATATGTAAGTAAAAGGAATACATAAGAGGGCAGCTATTCAGAGTCATCTTGCTTAATTTTATGTTAAGGAACGAGGACGATGCTGATTAGGAACATATTACATACCCAAAAATCACGATTTTTTAATCGACTCTGCTTGTAATGCTCATAAAAAATACAATATTCTAAGTGGTTCTGTGGGTTCCTAGAGATTCATGTTTCTCAGAAAGAAATTAATTTGAAAGTCAGGAAAGCATGAAGAGGTATTTTATTTTTGTTTAATTTCGTGAGTTTTATTGAGTAATCGGTCGTTTTAGTAAGAAACTTCATCAATATAGTTGGCAGGAAAAGTGCATTGCGCGTGTCTAGATAATTTGTTCTTGATTCAGAGAGCTAGGTGCCCCCGAGCTTTAAAAAATTGTTGCATTCGTTTCTTCCTTTTAGTGTCGAGTTCACATCCAGAAGACACCACCTTCATTATGGCAGTAAATGTTCATCAATCGCGCCATGACACACTGGCTTGGGTTAACAATTGCCTGCAGTAGGACTTCTCCAAAGTAGACGAGCTATGCACAGGTAAGGTAGTGTGAATATTGTCTGGCAACCGTTCTTATTGCGACGGACTTACCTCTGCTCAGGTGCTTCATACTGTCAGTTCATGGATATCCTATTACAAAGTGTCCTAAAGCGTTTGAAAATTCAAACAAATTTGGAATATGAATTCATAAACAACTTTAAGTTATTGCAAGCCGCATTTAAAAAAATGTCTGTAGATGTGTACTACGCACTGTGAAGTTCTGTTTAATACTAGATTTCTGATTTGACTTAACCACAATGACACAAAAAGCCATTCTACACGCCTGCTCCGATTTCCACTTTCACTGGAATCTACCGTCTTCCATTTTGAAAACGAAAATAGCTGCTCCCTTTTTCACTTTCATATGATTGACTGGTCAAAATTATAATAAGAATACTTTTTGTCGGAAACAGTAAGTAAAAACCGGATTACCTAAAAAAAAATCACATGAAACATCACAAAACGAAAAAAGATATAGTGGAAACCGAAAAGATTGGACGTCTATATAACTGTCGTAGGAACGAAGTTAGCTTCTTTTTATACTCTTGAAGGGTATAAATTTATTTTATCCAATTGATCCAATTGAAAGCTGCAAGGGTATATAAACTTCCGGGTGCCGAAGTTAGCTTCCTTTCTTGCTTTAAATATAATTTAGTACATATATATTTTTATTAAATCGACTCTGCTGGTGATGCTGATCAAAAATACCATATTTGAACTGGCTCCTAATACAATTGGTTTTCAGACTGAGAAGTAGGCCTTGAGATCCTGTTTTGACAAATAGAGATTCATTTGAAAGTTTTTTAAAGGAAAGTCTTTAGTCAAACAAAAAGCAACACAAACGAACAAAAGAAAATTTTACATTTTTTTTTTTAATTTCGTGAGAGAACATATACAAGGTCGTTTCAGTAAGAAACCTGATTAATATAGTTGGTAAGAAAAGTGTATTGTCTTGGTGATTTGTTCTTCATTCGAAGAGTTGGTTGCCCGCCGAGCATCATAAAATTTTTGTATGTTGTTTCTTCCTTTAGGTGACAGAAAACACTACTTTCATCATGGCAGTCAATGTTCACTCCACAAATGTTACGACAGAGAATCTATCGCGCCACGAAATGCTGGCTTGGGTTAACGACTGCCTGCAGTCGGACTTTTCCAAAGTCGAGGAGCTATGCACAGGTAAGCGATTGTTAAAATTGTCTGAGAAGCGTTCTAATTGCGACGGACCTTCACCTTCACCTTAGGCGCCGCATACTGCCAATTTATGGACATGCTATTTCCCAGTTCAGTGCCCCTAAAGCGTGTGAAATTCCGGACAAATTTGGAACATGAATACATACAGAATTTCAAGATATTGCAAGCCGGGTTCAAAAAAATGTCTGTAGATAAGGTAATACTCTTGTATTCCTTTGGTTAGATGCATTGTAGTAGTGTAGCTATAGACTTTTTGATTTCATTTTTTGGTTTAAACACAATATGTGTTTAGCTATAAGTATCTTTGCCTTTGCTTGAAATTCAAGCTGAGATTAATTTTAGATTATACCCATTGATAAACTGGTAAAGGGTCGCTTCCAAGACAATTTAGAATTTTTACAATGGTTTAAAAAATTCTTTGATGCCAATTACAATGGCAAGGATTACGATGCCCTCGCGGCCCGTGAAGGTGCCCCCATGGTCTTTGCTTCCGTAGGAGCCAGCAGTTACCGACGTGCTCCAGTAGCAACTGGGCGACCGGCAGCAACGTCTGTAGTTAAGCCCTGTACGTAGTTTCATTCACATGGTATAATTTGTTTACGTTCCAGTTTCTTTAAAAAAGTAGGTGCCAAGGTGACTTCCCGCACAAACGACGGTGACTCGAACTTAACGGACACGGTGGCCCAGGCAGGTGGCAAGGATACAAGTGAGAAATTCGTAAACATCGAGAAGGAGCGCGACTTCTACTTTTCCAAATTGCGTGACATTGAGATTCTGTAAGTTGACAAGCTCTTGTCCTGATCGGACACCTGATTAAATAGACTGAATCCTTTTCCTTTCCAGTTGCCATGAAAATGAGGACCCTCAAGCGATGCCGATTTTACAGCGCATTTTAGACATCTTGTACAAGCCTGCTGTAGGTTATATTTTTACGTTTAACCTTCCTTTTATCCTTTTGTCTTAACCCTTTATTGTCAATTTCAGGATGGATTTTCCACCTCAAATGTTGCGCCAGTGGAGGAGGAGTTTTAAATGTGAATCGAAAAACAGGAAATTAATTTGCTGCTTATTTATACATCAAGCCAAGTCGTGGAAAGCTGCTTTTGTTATGTTTATACACTGCATTTAAAAAAAAAAATGCTGCTATATATATAAAACTATAAAAAAGGGTAAATAAATTATTTTGCCGACTTTATTTACAACATAATATTTGCATATTTAATAACGGCGATATCGTTTGGCTAAGAAAGATCATTTAATGTGGGAAAGAATCTTAGGATAAATGGAAAACCTTAGTTACAGTTCCCAGTTTAATTCATTTAGAGCGAATGGAACAAATTTCAGTTAAACTAATATAAGGCGTTTCCTATTCATAAACAAACAAGGTGCAAAACTACAGTAACCGACTGGTACCGATACCCAAATATTGGAGGGTGAAATTTAAATTAATTCATTTTTAAATACTAAGAGTGTGATACCGCCCTTCAAGTACTAAGCTTAATAACATTGTTTATTAATAACAGTTTTTTTTCGCGGCATATTCACAGAGCTGGGTTAACGACGATATATTTAAAAGTATTAAAATATCGATGTTTCAACGACGTTACGATATAAATATTTTAAAAAATCACGGCATAAATATTTTTAAAAATATCGATATATCGATATCCATATGATGATGACTATCAACAACCCTAAAAGGCGGTCAGATGGTTTTCCAATTGGAGTACGGACGGTCGTTTTTTGTGAAAAATTAAAATTTACTGTATTTTAAAAGAATTGGGCAGCCGACATTGTGGTCTGTTAAGTAATCAATTAAGAGAAAACGCGTGCAGCATACCTGGAGCTGAAGGTCCTTCTCCGTTTCCCGTGTGCTTTTGGGACGCTCATATTTAGCGAGCGTTTCCGCATCCCGAATTCGGTGTGCATTTGTTTACGCCGACCACCACCGCCTCACATCTCACATTTTCTGGTGAACTTTTGCCGTCGGGTGGTGTTGTCATTGCCCCGCCGCCGCTCCCCCAAACTTGGGTGCCGTAAAAAATCGAAACTCCCGCACAGTGGGCAACGAAGTGGTCATAGTCGAGATATTAACTTGAAGTGAAACACGGAGGGTTGTGCAATCGAAAGAAAACCAGCACGGCACACACACACCAAGGCGACAGGCGCATTAAAATTCAAGTGGACAGCTGATTTCGGCGCGTGCTGCACCCAGTGCATTCCACTGTGCAAGGGCGGCAAATATTCCATAAAGCAAAACGGCAAACAAACAAAATCGACGGAAAGCGTAACCAGAAAAAGAAAGGCAGCGGAGAGAAGGCCCTACTCTTTCGGTTTATTTAAAGACTCGTCGCCCAACAACTGCAATCATTTTATAATTCAGCAAACAATGTAAGCTGCTGCCATGACAAAGGACCAAGATCCAGCAATGGTTGTAATTTAGCCCATAATCAACTGGCATTACCTGGAAATAATAACTGCAGAGATATCAGGTGAGAGACCAAACATAGAACGTTTCGTTGACCTTGCTGTTGGTGTGTATAAATAATGTACATATAAAATATATTCGCCCAGCACGAATGCGTAATTCCCACTCAAAAGTCTCATTCCCAAAGACCCATCACTTGTACATGTGTGTGATAAATTATTATTTGTTTTGGCTTTTATTTCGAGCAGCCATGAGTTGACGATTTTTAATTTATTTTCGACTATGATCGAGTGCAAACTATTTATAGCTCGACATTTTTGGCACGACTCCTGCTTTAAACTTATTTAAATTATTGACGCCGTAAGCTTTTTGTGAACTATACAGTGTTTTGTTTAAGTCAAAAGTGATTTGCACTTATGCAGTTGGCATTACGTAGTGTTCGGAGTGACTCAACGCAGCCTGATAAGACCAACAAAGACAACTCCAATGTGAGTTTGTACAGATATCTAGCATGGTTTTATTTGTACATGCATACATGTATAGGGTACTCTTCAGTCGTTCTGATAAAACGATATAAATAACAAATTCAAGCCCTTAAATCAGTGGCGTTCGCGGCATGTCATCAAGGGGGGGCTTTTTGTGACTTGCTCATGACTTGCCTCGTGAGTTGTGGGTTGAGTGAGTGGTTCTGAAGGACGAACGCAAGATGAGATGCTGGTGAACCGCACTGGCTCTAGCACAGTTTCGGTGATGTTCCCTTGTCACACACGCGCCGCCATTTTGCTGCTCCAGTCGTTTGGCTTTTATTGCCATTGTCTTCGGCACCACCGCCACCCACCCACCACCCTGAAATGGGTGCTTTCCCCATAGTTGCCAATGCACAGAAAGAAATAGTTGTCTCTAACTTACCTCTAAGCTTTTTTGAGTAATCTCCAAGTTAACCAGAGGGGTTACCAGCATTTATCATTAGGTATTGGTAATGATTTTTAGCATATTCAGTTTGTAAATAAGTTCATTATAGGTGTTCAAAAATATCCAATGCAAATCCCAAATCCTTACAAGATTCTCCAAATATAAAATTTTTTTTGTATATGATTATTTTTACCAATGTTTTGTAAATAGATTTGACTAGCAGACGCTTTTTTGGCTTCGATTTTCGGCTCTTTTTGTGGGGTCTGCAAATTTGATTTACTGTAATCGAAAACCGTTCTCGTGGCGACGGCGTCCTTGAGCTCGTGATTTCTTGATTTTATGCATTTCGAAATGGCCACATGCCCAAATACTAGACACTCCTGGCTTAGAAGCCATTGACCTCAAACGACGCCAAACGTTGAGAATTGACAACTCAAACGATTGAACAAAAAGCCAAAATACAAAACAAAAAAATTGTTTGTAGCAGCTGATGAAACCGGTAAGACCTTTGTGCATTCATTATTTTTGTTGTTTTTCTGTTCTGTCGAATAATGTGTGTCAGCAGAGAGCGGAGAAGCGGCCAACAGCTGATTGCGAAGTTGAAATCGAAATCGACAAATGACGGCCCATAACCGGTTTCCATATGTCGCCTCAGCGAACTGTAGTATCACAACTGTGTTAATAATGATAATTGCTCTAAAGAAGCTTTGTTAGTTGCCCGTTCTCACATTAGCACACAATGACTTTATAAAATATCAAAATTGGTCTACGCAAATCATGCACATTTGCATAGAGCTACGATTTATCGCTGTCATTAGTGAGGTTTTTTCTATATAGAAGAAATATATTAATGACCTTCTCTAACATGTACTTTTTACTGTAAAGTATTTGTTTAAAAACTCAAGACTCAGTCTGACTTTTAGTACTAAATTAATGGTTATGTTTAGGGGTTTACAAATTTTTATTACAGGAATTTACCTAGAAATTAAATTACCTCCACCTTTTCTTCCGTTGTAACCTTTAGATGAGCTCAACATGTGAAGTATTCACGACTTAGCCCACAACTCCTTTAATTATATAAAAAAGACTTATAAAATTACCACTGAATGGAGGATTTAGATCCTTGGGCTGGCCATAATTTTTAGTAGAAATGCGCTGTTTGGTCTTCCTTTTAAAATGAAATAAAAATTTGTATATCATTATTATACAGATTATATAATCTGTAATATAGCATTAGCTATATTCAAATTGGCCTGTGGTGGACCTGACCTTTACATTTGGCTAAAAAGCCTTAAGGCTATTATTTAACACGCAGCTGTTGCATGTGCTACCCTACCTCCATTAATCATAATTCATAATCGTTGGGGCTCACAGTTTATTATTCGTTGGGCTGCACAAAATAAGGAAAATCTGAAAGAAAGACCCACAAATTGAAGACATGCAAAGGGAATCAAGCGCTTGTCAACTGGTAACTTTCCACTGCGTCCGAAAAAAAAAACAAGAACCATTGGTGGTGGTGGGTAGGGCCAGGGAGCGGTGGAAATTCAAAACTCCGATACACAAACATACTGGCGGAAGCGAGACACAGCCATTGGACTGAGTGAGATGAGGAGCGTTAGGGCGGGCAAGGGAGTCACAGTACTACATATGTCAGTCCAAATTCAAACTCAAAGGGAGCAACAACGCGCATCACAACTGCAGGAAGTGCAAACAAGGCGTTTCTTCAGTGATTATTGAACTAGTCAGCGCTGCTTTGTTTATTGGCCTCGCGGCGGAGAGCGGCGAACAAATAAACAACTGACAAAGAAACGATATCGTATAACGCGTAAGTGGAGCAATTAGGAGCAACCAAAGTTCATTTATACCCAGCTGTCACACAAACAGCTCCAGCGAGTGCCCAAAAACTTGGCAAAAACACATAAACACCTCCTCGCCCCTACTTCTTCGCCATCCCAAAGTCACAGACTGCGTGACGCTGAACGCTAAATTTCACTTGGCAAATTTACAGCAAAGGGAAATTTTTGTAATTACATCATATGCTCCTTGAACGCCGGTGGTGGTGACCTTGTCCCTTGCAACCCCTATGCCGCCTCAAAAGGTCCTTGAGGACACTTATCTAGAATCGGTGGCAGAAATCTCTTCGCAGCTAAGTAAATTTTGCCTAAGCTGTCGTGAGTCTTTAAAATGAATGCTTCCCATTCCATCCAATTTACTTTATAGATACAATTCAATTGATATGAAAGTAATTTGGATTTAAGCCAAGTGAATCCGGTTATAATTAATTTTAATACAATGCGACGATAGCATTTGAAATAATTCACAAATCTAAAATGAATAATTTATAGCCGTAACTTTAAAATGCATTACCTGTTTAAATTCAGAATGAATTTATATGACCGCAAGTCCGCAATTCGAAAGTTCATTTGTTGATTTCTAATTTGCATTTTTTGCTTGGCGTTTTGCACTCAACCTTTATGGTTCGCCGTGGGAGCCCATGTCAAGAGCGAAAATTGGAAAAATAAAAACCGCCCTCAGCCTTGAAGTTTTGTTTACACGCATAGCCAAATTTCCGTTTTTTGCCAAATTGCCCTTTTCAAAAACAACACAGAAACCAGAATGACGGTGTCAAAATGTGGGGTCCATTTTTGTATGTACTTTTTTTCTTCAATTTCACAAGAATCCACATCTAATGTGTTTAATGCGAAAAATTTTTTGTTTATATTGTTTTTGTAGTAGCAGTTACATATTTTAGAACTAGTTGGAGACATTTCGGAGCGTATTCTTAAGCAGGTTTCTTAGGTTTCTTTGAAAGTATGAAATTCTCTATGCCAGAAAATATCAAGATATTAATCTCTAATAAATATACATATAAATTTCAGTTTTTAGTATTTCCCCAATAACATTTTAAGAGCTCACATAGCTGCGGTTGATAGCAGTCTTTGTATTCTAGAAAAGATAAATTTAAAACATAAAAGGACGCTTGTATGTGTGACTGTGCGACTGCACGTGTTAAGTGCACCCTGTTGGCTCCTTTGTAACCTATGCAGTGGCTTTCTTGACAGGTTTTTAAGTGTCATCACTTTCAGCTGAAAACATGAAAGAATGTCTCTGGCTAGATTCTTATATAAATTATTTTATTTTGCAAAACATTGCCTGGCATGATGGCAGAGGACAAGGACAATCCATACGTTGGGGTTTCTTAAGAACTTTTTAAATGATTTATTCAACCCACTTCGTAAGCCCCTTTAATAATGTTTTTATATGCGGCATGTCGATTTTCAGTAGATTTTCATCTAATCCGCGAGGTGTGGAAATTTTTATGATTTTAAATTATCATATAGCTTTCATAGGAATGATAGAAAGAAGTGTAGGAAAATAATACGTTTAGTAATAAATCTTTATTATGTCTGAATATATACGCATATTTCATTCCTTAATTACCGGTTTGATCAAATTACAAAGTGAAAGCGTATACAAACTTTAGCTTCTTGAAGTTTGATTGCTTAATGTTTTGTATTTCACTTTCTTGGAAGCAACAGGAAAATAAGGTTGTCGCCAATAATATAACCGGAATATAGCGATTTGCCAAGAACATTAAAATCCAATACTGGATTTCAACAACAACACTAATGGGAGCCCTGTCTTTCTCCTGAGCTTATTCTCCAAAACAGTTTTAATTGAGCATGAAAGCATGTTGGCTAAGTGCATCCCCAATTGCATTGAACAAACAATAGCAGTGCACAAACAAAACGCTAAAACCGCAAATCAATTAACAACCACCAGCAGCAATCTTTTAGCAGAACGGGGGGCTTAGCTTGGGCCCACTATCAATTACGGATATCAATTAAGCGGAAAGCGAGGGGTAAGAGTGACAGCTGATGTTAAGCGAACTTAGCTCTCTGGGTACGTCAGAGAATATTAAAGTTTGAGCGGTGTCGAGGCCAAGTTCTCGATTGAATTGCTTAGTTACTGCAACAAAAACGATGTGTGTGAAGGACGAGAGATGCCAGCAGGGAACCATTTGATCCTGATGGTTCCCCTGCTTGGGATAACCCTTTGGCCAAGGAAACTTTAACTAAGGTGATGCTTAAAGTGAATGAGATTGAGAAAAACAAACTCAATTCAACTCAAGGCGACTAAAGTGCCCTTGCCTTTGCCGCAGGGTTTAATCAATTAAAACGTTCTGACACAGTTTACAAAATCGTATTCCACAGATAAACCTGATTAAGATATTAGTAAATGCGTTTTTTCTTAAAGTTTCGACAGATAAACCATATGTAGATACTATTAGTAAATGCGTGTTTTCTTAGAGTTTTTCCCATGTATATATTTTATATTCATGTTTTACTGTCCCGCCGCCATATAGTAATCAGACTAATTACCCCAAATTGCTGGCCTAGGTCAGCATCTAACGGGTCTCCTGTATAAACCGAGGGGATCGTAAAGCTTATCGCCCCCTTAAAGCACAACAACAAGGAATTACCCCACAATGAGCCGACTGCAGGAATTTATTAAGCCTCTTGAACGCCGTAGAAAGTTTTTTACTTATCACTATTATATTAGGCACTGTTGGCCAACGTTTGTGCTTAAAAGCTAGTCATTATTCATAGATTATTTCAAATAACTCATAAAAGTTAAAAGCAGATTCTTCTAGATGTGTTTGGATTTAAAAAACCACAAGTTCTTCGTAAATGTTTTGTTAGTTAATAAATAGTTTTTACCAAAGGGAGAAAATATAAATGGTAGATATGATTCTTTTAAAGTGAAGTGGTTAGAGATAACTAATAAGACTAAAAATTACCCATTTAACCATTAAAAAATTTTAGATTTAGCTTAAAAATTAAAATATTACAAGCATTGCTTCTGCTTTTCTGCCTTGATCAATCTAAAAACCTTCATCCCTTTGAGTATTAAAAGCTATCCGTCTGATAAAATTATATTTATTAACGATCAAGGCTGTTCTGACATGTGCTCCGATTTGATTGCAATGCTGTTGTAACTAGTATAGCAATTACCGACAATCACATGATGTGTGGTATATATAGAATCATAAATACATATACACATACATTTGTTTACTATGTATGTCAGGCTCTGCATCAGAATCCGAATCCGAATGTGACCACTGCCAAAAAGAGAGGAAAAAGAGCGCGTCACAGACCGTTGGCATGCTGACAGACGCCAACGCGTGTGCTCGTACGTAGATACCACATACAAACTGACACTGCGAGTGGCTACATATGTATGTAACTGCACAAACACACAGATATAGGAAATACTATAGGCACGACGCTCTTTGATAAGAAATTTATTAGATTAAGGCAACGATTGCCGCGATTACAGACGCCGAGTAGCCTTGTCCGCTTCCCACGTTCCACACATGTTCCAATCCGCCTCGTTCCGCCGGTCCCATTCCACCATCCACAACGTGAGTGCTTCAGTCGGCCTTCCGCCGAGCCGCGCGACTGTTGTTTCTTCAATCTTGAATCCGGGGATCCAAATCCGAGTCCGAGTCCAAGTCTGGACAGTGCAGGCAACCGCGCGAGATGCCTCTTTAGTGCTGTAACTGACGAGTTTCTTTGTCTTTTGCTGTGTAAACTGCTACGGACTAAACAAGATGTGGACTTTAGGTTTCAAGTGTGACTTGTTCTACAAAGTGAAAGTGGCGCCATTGCGGTTGAAAAGTGTTGCATACGGCCAGGGGCAGCTGGAAGTGCTTCAAGATGCTTATTCTTGTAAACTAAGTAAAATGGTAATTGAATCATCACTTAACCTATAGGAATAAAACCTGGTTTACTAAAATAATCGCAGAGATTTTTATTTTGTGATAAAAAATGACACTTCGGGGAAGTTCAAACCGCTATAATAAGGCCCATATTCAAACAAAAGAATAATTACTTTAAAAAAAACCTCTCTTAAGGTCATAAACTGGTTGTGTAATATTCCGTCAAGATCACGTGTGCGGAGCATTCTTAATAATATAAACCCATTCAACAATGTAAACCAAATACATTCAGAATCGGTTTATTTAAGGGCTAGGCATTAGCGTTGCCTATCGCGTCGCCTAGTATAAAGACATTTTCTGCCAATTAAACTGTAAAGATAACCAACTAAATATATAATCAGACAACTGATATAGCTATATATGTGCATATACCAAAGGCGTAATCGCAATGTCGGAAATCAGACAGTCGTACTTTCTGAAAATCTCGGCACTCACTTTCCACATGAAGCGTACATTTTAATCAGTGTCGTACGTTGGTGGTCTTGCCCCCCATTCAAGTATTAAATCAAAAACAAATTATTTGGCCTCCCTCTTACGAAACCCTGCATACGCCACTGACTGTTATCATTTAATCGATTCTCGTATCGAACGTTGAACTTGGTTATATGCAGCTCCATTTTCATGGAAAGTTAATATTGAAAAACATTTGGCACTTAAATATTTCAGTACAATATTGAAGTTATTTTTTGTTTTTGGTTTACAATGCCATTATACATATTCTTGACGTTTACGGAATATATTAAAATAATAAAAGAAGTCCTGAAATGTTTAGGAATTCCATAGAACGCAAGGGTCATTCAAACTGGAGGGTTATTTAATTTTATTTTTAGACCGGAC
>JAEIIL010007992.1:0-15208 GCA_018905715.1 Drosophila lini | reverse complement strand
ACCTTCCCTTTTAATCACAATTATTTTTTCTTAAAAGTTTCCCTGAAGCTCCTTACTCACACACCTTTTTTTCCCTTATGTTTGTCCTTGTTTACATCATTACCTGCGTTTAATAGCCTCAAATAAAAGCCAATTCCCTTTTGGCTTGGTCCTGGAAAAGTTGTCTCAAATATTTGAGGACAAGCCATTACATGGTAAATGAGGCAATATTAATGTGAAACTTTCAAATGTTTCCTTTCCGTTCGGCTGGGAACTGAAGGATAATAACTTAATTGAGCCATTGCACGCATGGGAGAGTACATTTAAAAGTTGAGAAACTGTCATTCGTCTCCCTCCCAGACTCTAATCCTGGTTACACGCCGATATATATAAGCTGGAGTTGAGACCCTATTTTACAGGCATTACTCCGCAGTCTCTGGTTCATTATGGTTCGTTACGTGCCCCGTTTGGCTGACGGTCAGAAGGTGAAGTTGGCCTGGCCCCTGGCCCTGTTCCGATTGAATCACATTTTCTGGCCCCTGGATCCCAGTACGGGCAAGTGGGCACGATATCTAGACAGGGTGCTAGCCGTCCTGGGATGTCTCATCTTTGTCCAGCACAACGATGCGGAGTTGCGGTATCTGCGGTTGGAGGCCGGGAATAGAAATATGGATGAGTTTCTCACCGGAATGCCCACCTATTTGATCCTCGTGGAGGCCCAGTTCCGGAGTCTTCATATTCTGTTAAACTTTGAGCCGCTCCAAAAGTTCCTGCATCGCTTTTATACCACTATTTACATAGATCCTCGCAAGGAGCCGGAAATGTTTCGTCGAGTTGATGGTCAAATGCTGATCAATCGTTTGGTTTCCGCCATGTATACAGCTGTCATCTCTGGCTACCTCATTGCACCTGTCTTTTCGATCATCAACAAGAGGAAGGACTTTCTTTACTCCATGATATTTCCTTTTGACACGGATCCTTTGCATATCTTTGTGCCTCTGCTGTTGAGCAATGTCTGGGTTGGCATCATCATCGATTCCATGATGTTTGGAGAGACCAGTTTGCTGTGCGAACTGATTGTCCATCTGAATGGGAGTTATTTGCTACTGAAAAGAGACTTGGAATTGGCCATACAAAGGATCTTGGCTAAGAGAGAGCGTCCTCTGATGGCCAAGCAGTTAAAGGATCTGATTATACAAACTTTGCGTAAGAATGTGGCTCTGAATCAGTTTGGCGAGCAGCTGGAGGCCCAGTATACGGTGAGGGTTTTCATTATGTTTGCCTTTGCAGCGGGCTTGTTGTGTGCTCTGTCTTTTAAGGCCTATACGGTAAATATTTATTAACTAATAAAATATATATATATTATTAATCTGAGGATTTTTCCAACAGAATCCCATGGCCAACTACATTTATGCCATATGGTTTGGTGCCAAAACTGTGGAGCTGCTATCCTTGGGACAAATAGGTTCAAACTTGGCCTATACGGTGAGTATGGGTATCTTTAACCTATAAATGTTGTAAAATTAACCCACTCTATAGACAGATTCCCTTAGCTCCATGTACTATCTAACCCATTGGGAGCAGGTCCTGGAGCACTCCACAGATCCCCAAGAGAATCTGCGCCTGCTGAAGCTCATTAACCTGGCCATTGAGATGAACAGCAAACCGTTCTATGTAACTGGCCTGAAATACTTTCGCGTTAGCCTGCAGGCCGGCTTGAAGGTGAGTATTATTTATGGCAGGGACAACAGCAATCGATTGTCAGCTCTCTCCCCTCTTTATTTTTCACAGATTCTGCAGGCATCCTTCTCGTACTTCACATTTCTCACCTCAATGCAACGTCGACAAATGAGCAATTAAATAATTCAGAATTTTTTAATGGCATATCAAGCGGGAAGCCGGACATTCCCGGCATTCCGGCTACTGCAACTGCTGCCTCCTTCTGCGACTCTAGTCCGCTGATACAAATGATTGCATATTAAAAGTCAATTATTGCTGAATTAATTTTAATTAAATTAAATTGATAAAGGCGAGCCAGCTCACACGCATCATTGACTTTTGTTTCTTTTGCGCTTTTCAGGGCTGCCTGTGTGTGTGTGCGTGTGTCGGAAAATATGCAATAAAATATTCATGATTTCAGTGCTTTGCTGCAAAAACTTGCAAAAAGTTAATAAAACTTTCGCCCCGACGGGTGGGTAATGAAATTAGAATATCACCAGAGAAAATTGCTTTAAAAAAACTGCAAATTTTCAGTTGTGCATGTTTTGCCATCTCCAGCAATGATCAGCAGCCATTAAGCCGGCATTTCGAATGGAGTTTGGGTCTCCGGCGTAAGCCATAAATCTTCAACTTTGGCGGAGACTCTCTGCCTATCGCGAAAATTCGCATTCACCATCGCCCGTCGCACATCCACACCACCACCCACTATGTTTCAATTTCCTCTGGCACGAACGTTTTTGGTAAATTAATCCATTAAAGTTTCGCCATGAAAATGCACAAAAGTTTTCACATAAAAAGCCCCCGCTCGCGCCTGTCTCTGTGTCTTCCGTCCCATAATTTCCTGATATTGATAATTAGACCATCTCCACTGCCGTCGATTTCTGGCTTCGACCTGCCCCATTAGCCAATTTGTACTTCATTAGCGCCACGTTGTTTGACTGGGAAATGTGTGCCGGCCATTGAATTGTTTGCCTTGCATTGTTCCGTGGCCTAATGACTGTTATTTACCCCGGGGTTTTGGTTGGGATAAAGGGTTAAGGTTACCTTTAATTAGTGGAGTGTTAAGCGTCTTATATTTCTGTGGGGGTTTTCTATTCGTTTTGATGAGATATTTGTGCTGATTTTAGGCACAGTTCTAAGTAATATTCTTTAAAAATGTAATATTATAATTTGTTGGGTAATAATTATTAAAATATTTTATATATATTAATTAACATTTAAAATTCATATGCTAGATAATTTAAGAATAAACCAAATATTTTCTGTTAAATTATTTAATTTAATTTTCAAGTATTGAGTGTTTCAAGGAAGTCCAAAAAGATATTTGATTCACCAAATAGTATTTCTCTGATCTTTTACCTTACGTTAGTTCTAAACATATTTTTAGACACTTTTCTTTTTAATATTATATTTTTATATGTAATTTTAAGTTTTAATTATTAGAGTACAATTTTAATTTGAATTTTCATTGCATTTAATACAAAGTAAATACATTTTCAATTCATTTAAGGGCACATTTAGTGTGTGTATGTATTTCTCCCACATGAATTAATATCTGATTACCCAGCTGCTAGTATCTAATGCCCAATATCTTAATAAGCATTGACTGCCAGCCGTAACAATAGAGCTTAATTAGAACGGACAGGCGGTGGGTTGTAGAAGGGTTTTAGGGGGGGTTTAGGGAGCTAAGTCCTTAGCTTATCGCTCCCCGTTCGGCTTTGGTGGAACTTTTGTGCTAACCACTGAAAATTTTATATTTATGCCTGTGTTGCCAACTGAAGCTAAAAGCAAATACACAGACAGATAAGTATAGGGATAGTGCAAGCAAATGTGGGTAAAGTTTTTAGCTTGTAATTATCATTAGCGATATTGTGTCTAAACTTTTCAAGCCGCGCGCCCAGAGAGCAACAGCATGCGAATAAAGTACGAATAAGAAGGGGGTCTTAACCCCCTTTTATACAGCTCAAAAAGTTCAGGGGCTCAACTTTGATTTGAAAGCGGAGGGGAAGGGGGTTGCTGGCGTTAAATCAATTACAGCGAAAAAGAAGAAACTTGTTAATTGCCAGATAAAGCAGCCAGGGTTTCGCTCTTTCGTGTCATGCAACTGGCAACGCGTCGTATGCTTAATTAATTTTAAATGCACTTTAAAAACTTTGGCCAGCAGCACCTCGTTCGCGAAAAGTCAGCCTCTCTGTGGAATTTTCCACCTTTAAGTTAACTTTCTCCGCCAGAAAAATAGAAAAATAAAGCCCATTCATGTGTGACTGCATTTGTCAGTCTCCGGCTTAGAGCCTGAATCAAGCTTCGCATCCTGGCATTCGCATTCCTTTGCCCAGGTCCTGTGAGTTGTGTGTGTAATTATGTCTGAGATTATGCCCACAGCCACGGCGGTGCTGAGCTGATGTTACAGCTGTCTGTCTTTAATGTGCCACCGCAGCCACCAAGCCACATGTCGACTTGTTCCTAGACAGTGAAGGCTTACTTAATCGAGCATTTAAAAAATCTGAGAAAAATATAAACTAGCTAAATCAAGGTTTATCTATTTGTCTTAAATATTTAGATAATTATTTTTCACGAATATAAATAGTAAGATCAAAAGTGACCTTTTTCCTTGTTCTATTTTCATTTTTTTAATTTTAAATTTTATTTGAAAATAATTTAAAGAAATTAAAAAAAAGAAAAACAACTTAAGTTCTACTAAAAACTAGCTAACATGACACCATTGTCTCTCAGCTTTTCCCAGCCTGTCGTCACCGTCAAAAGTTTCTGCGGTCTGCCAGCACATTTTCCCTCAGCGTCGCAAATGTGTTGGCATTTGCTTTTGCTTTTACTCGCTGCCTGCTTCCAAGGGGAGGGCTTCTTGAGATATTTTTCAGGGCTCGCCTTCGCCAAGTTGCTCATATGCAGTTCTTCTGATGCACTGAGAGAAAGTAAACCTAAATTATGGCAAAGAAAATTAAAAATATTAAAAATTATATCAAGCTTTATTTGGAAATTATGAAGGTAAAGATTTCAATAGAAAATTTGATCTTGAAATTATATATTTTGGCATCTACTAACTTAAATTTTTTATTAAAAACTACTATGACAACTCTTATATTATTATATGGAATTTATATAACATTTGTTTTTATTTTATTATATATATTATAATATATTTGTATAAAGTAAATTTATAGCGCATACAAACAAATTTTTCAGGGGTATTTCTTACATAACCACCTTTCTTTCTTTTTAAAAGGATAAATACTCTGAACCTATTATTATTTTTAGATTATATGACATTTATATTTATTTTTATTACTCTTAAATTAAACAACAACAAATAATCATGTATTCAATTAAAATACCCCAAGGACTTGACATTACCCAACATTTGTCTGCCCTGAAAATAGTCTCTAAAATTCTCCCATTAACTAAAAGCAACCTTAATTACAGTGTACTGGGCTGCTTAAGTATTCTCATTTCCCTTTAGTTGCCGCTGCCGCTGCTGCTGCTGGTGGGTTTTTGGCTTTTGCCTTGGCTCGTAAAGTCGCAGGAAGTTATTATCCTAAAAACTTTACCCCTGAGGCCAATACAAACAAAGGCGTAGCAGGGCAACAAAGCGCAGCATTCATGTCTGACTATGAAATGGCTATGGCTGCACTCGCACAACCAACACACACCCCCCACGCACACACACTCATACGTCTGGTTTGCTATGCATGAAAATAGAATGTCATAAAATTAGAACGATCGCAGGAGGAGAGGCAAGGAGACGGGTTAAGGGAGGCAAAAACACAACACAAAGAACCGCAGCTCGGGAAAAGAAAGCGAAACGTGGCTCCTGCCAGCTGACTTTTTTACTGCTCTTGGCGAAAAGTTGATGGCCAGGCGTCCTAGTGGCCGCCTTAACCCATTAAATTCTCTTTATTATGCCGGCAATATTTTCTCAAAAATAAAAAGCAGGAAACTCTCAAGACATTATGACTTGAGAGCGTGATAATCGCGTTGGGATGCTGTGCTAGGATGAAGATTTTCTTTAAAAAATAAAGGATTTAATTGAGTTTTTTTTGAAGGAGAGCTAAGACTTGTATGCTCGTTTAAAGATTAAGTTTAAGGATTTTTTAACTTAGAAAAATAATCTTTTGACTTTTAAGAATTTTATGAACTGAATGCTTCGCTAATGGGTTTTAATTAATTTTATTTTCTAGCTTCATATGATATGATATAATATAAAGAGAGATGGCCAAGAAAAGTAAAACTTTAATCATAAAAAAGAGAGTTTCCCAAAAATAAAGTTCATTAAATTTTACACAGAATAAAATTATATAAAAGCATTCATTTTTAATTTATTTACCAAACCCGCTGTTTATTTATTTAAAGATCCTTAAATCGTTTTAAATTAAAAGCCATATTTGCAGTGGTATCCAAAAGGTAAGTACATATTTTAAGTGGCTTGTCGCTAATGCTAACCACCTCAAAAGCTGATAAAACCCGGCTGCAACACAGGAGCTCGACCATACTGGATGACGTTGGCCCATCTTTGGACTGCAACTAAAAAAGCAAATGCACTGCTTGCATAAATTAAATGTTTACGACTTCCGTTTTGTGTGCAGGTAGCTCTGGCGAAGCTTTGGCTCTAGCACAATTTTGTGCCATTAAAAAACCAAATATATGTATATGCGGCGAGTCCTTGTGTGGTGGGTGAGATAGAGAGGCGAGGATTCGGGGGTGCTTCACGCAGATAGTTGGTCCTGGGATTACACGGAAGGACTCCTCCGGTTGGCTTTTGGTGCTGGCGTTGCTTGGTTGCTTGGTTAGTTGGTTAGTTGCCTGGCGCGCTAATTTTTAATTACGACCACTAAATATTCAATTTTTAGTTGCCGGCGCAAAGGCAAACACTTCCTTTACGCTGGTCGGGGCTTTTTGTTTTCCAAATTAACAGGGATGAGGGCTAGGACTTAGGATGGGTATGGCTTTCGGGCTACGGGCGATTCTTGTTTCCTGTCAAGTGCAACAGCTCGTTGGAATTGCAAATGTTGCGATTACTTCGGAAGAGGATTTAAAGTCTGGCAAAGTAAGTACTATATGGAATTAACACGACTGGGCCGCTTTTATTATCTTCACGGTAAAGTTAGTGTTTCTAAAAGGCAGCTTTAAGTTTGGTTTGTTCTAACTGGAAATGTATATCGAGAGGAAAAGTTGGTTAAAATATATAGACAAAAATCCAGGGTTTAATTTTAAATTGAAAATATCGTAAATTGTAAAGTATTGTAATTTTTAATCCAAATTAATTTCTAAATTAACAATCATCCTAATTACTTAATGATATTATCTGGATACCCAAATAAAGACAACGATAAGAAGACTAACAATACATGCGATTTAGGGTGGCCACATCCCTCGGACTCAGTTGAGTTGCCTGACCAATATTTGCATTAGCCTGGAGAGGAATAATCGTGGGGTTTCCATTTCTCGAAAAAGCAAATGGACCGTAATGCATAATACTATCGTAATCGTAGCCCAGTCCAAAATCAGTCACTGTGTCGGCTCGAAGCTTATCGAAATTGTGTTCATAGCCGGGCTCGATATTCTCTGGGTATATTCGCACATACTGATCCCTTTGGGGATCGCTTTGAGTGTGATAAAAGGCCAGGGCGTGGAGCAGTTCATGCTGAATCGTGCCACTGGACATGCATCCACTGCCGAGATTGAGTTCCTGGTTGGTCCTGCCCAGATATCCGATATAGGCCCAGCAGCCGGCATCCTTTCGTTGAATTACCACTTGCGGCTCGCGACTACTCAATGTCCTGCGAAATTTTACACAAGTCTGTGATGATATTTCCTTCATGGCACTTTTTACTAGAGCCTGGTCGGCAGAAGCTGTAAGGGAGTTAGATTTTAGAAGAAGAAATTTTTTATAATATAAATATATATCTTAGACTTACACAGACCCACGCCAAAGCTGTATACCAGAGTGCTCTTTTTCCAGTAATAACCTGACCAGGATAAAACTACCCGACTGGCTTTATTTCCTTCAAAGAATTGCAATTGTTCTGGTGTGTATATAACGTCATCTACTTGAATTTCACTGGAAGGACGAGTATGGACCAAGGATGCTATAGTCAAGAACACTGCGAATGCAAGGTAATGCATTTTCAAAACTGCTGATCAAGAGTCAAGTTTCAGAGGGTTTTTATATCTTTCTGGAAGTACATTGGGGTAGCTTTATCTCTAGATAAGGCAGCTAAAGAGACGGATTGCAGAGTATAAGGGTTATACCATATTTGTCTGGGCATAATAATTGTCTCATCATACATTTTTCTATTTTTATTTGTGTTTATTTACATATTATAAAGTTATATCAAGTCTAAGGGCTTAATGATTTATAGCTTAAAGTATAAACTACTTAAGTTCTAGTTTTATTCAGAATGCAATTTACTTTAATATAATTTAGTGAATTAAACAATTAGGAATACCTTAAATAATGGTTGTATTTAGTATTTATAAATATATTTTCAAAGATACAGAAAGTTTAATAACCTTTTTATGGCACCTAATTGGCTTGAACATCAGAGCATTATAAAGATAATAGTAGAGAAACCTTTGTGAGGTTCTTAGCCTCAGAGGTTTTATAATGTTCTTTATATTATATAATCGATAAAGTTCCTTACCTATGACTTAAGATTGTAAGTATTCACTTAATCATTGACTTGTTATCATTATTAAAAGGAAGAATATAAGTCTACTAATTCATTCATTAAAACAGCCCCAAAAATATGCTATATACCGACTTCCATAATACCCTAATTAGTTACTTAGTAGACATTGATAAGAACCTATTGATAGCTACTGATTGTTAAAACGATTAGATTTCAAATCGGTACTAGTAATTTAGAGATCGCAAATAACATAGATTAACTATTATAACGGACTAATCAATGGCTCATTTATAAAACTGGCTAGACAGTCTGAATACGAAGGCCCGAGAACTAAGATGTCTTATTATTTTACTATATTATCTCTGACTTTGGTTCTGCTCATTGGGGCTTTGGCCTTGCCAACTGATCGAATTGAAACGGATCCGGAGCTGACAGCCGGTTATGTGGAGGGTGATATGGTGCCCAGTGGCTTCCAAAGGAACATTTGGCGAAATGAAACCTATCGATGGCCCAATCGGATTGTTTACTATCATATCAATAGCTACATAGGTGAGGGATAATTAAATACGTATTTAGATATTTATTTATTCAATTTTATTCTCTTTACAGATACCGAACATCGTAACCAAATTGTCAAGGCCATTCATAAGATCGAATCCGTTTCATGTTTGACCTTTAAGGAGGCCACCACCGACCAGGAGTATTATGTGAATGTTACTTCCGAAGAGGGTGGCTGTTTTTCCTATATTGGCTACCTGAATCGAGTCCAACAACTGAATCTCCAGAATTATGAAATCGAAGTTGGTTGCTTCCGGCTCTACACAATTGTCCATGAGTTCCTTCATGCCCTGGGCTTTTTCCATCAGCAAAGTGCCGCCAATCGAGATGATTATGTGGAAATTGTGGAGGAGAATATTACCGAGGGCATGGAGTTTAATTTTGATAAATATACCGAGTCAACGGTGAATGATTTTGGAGAGAAATACGATTACGACAGCGTTATGCACTATGGTCCCTATGCATTTTCCAAGAACGGCGAAAGGACCATAGTAGCTTTGGAGGAGGGCAAGGAAGATGCCATAGGGCAGAGACTCCAGCTTAGTGAAACGGATATCATTAAACTAAATGCCATGTACAATTGCCCCACCGTTTAGGGGAATACTCTTTCTTTCTTTCCTCAACTTAATGATGATAAATTTCACCTTGATATTGCCCCGTCAGGCCCGCGAAATATATATATAATCTGTTTATTGTGTTGACAAATGCAATTAGTTGAATGTTCGTCTCTGTCGTTTGCTTTCAGATTAATTTTGGCACTGATTTTCTTTATTTTTGGGGAAGGGGAAGGCTTTTGCAAGCAATTGTGTCTGAGATTGGGGTGTTTTTAAGATGAAATGACTCATTGGGGAAAGGTCAGGGTTGGTTAGTCATTTGTTGTATTTCCACAGGTGAGGTGAGGTTGCCAAGCTTGACGCAAGAATAAATGAAGATAAATGTACTACAAGGAAGTTGGGAAATGTTGTGACATTAAATTAATAATGTCAGTAAATTTTGAAATGTATTACGTTTTTCTGTGTTGAAAATTTCAAATGTGGTTAGAAATTATATATTTAAATTATTAAATAACTATACAAATATTAACTAGCAACCCAAAAGTATGCCGTATTAGTTTTCTTTAAATAATTCACAGATCTTATCTCGATGACAGAGGGGAATTCCTGATCTATATATGTATGTATATAGTAAAACGAAGGCATTTAGAACTAATGTGTATTAAGATTACGTATACGAATTTATATTAGGCAGGTAACCGCTGATGATTAGATAACATCTTAGCGGTGACCATTGGTCAATTTAGCTGGCTATAAAAGCTTAACTTTAGCGCAAATACCATAAATTATCCATTGGCGAGGGGCAGACCACATTGCCTGGTTTTAGTTGGCGCCCCAATCAGTATTTTCCCAAACGTGGAGCCTACAACATGACGAACTGGACATTGACTTTGGTGGTCCTCTGCCTGGCCAGCAGCTGCCTGGCTGCTCCTGCCACCCAGGAGAGGATTGAGACCGATCCGGAGCTGACAGCTGGCTATATTGAGGGGGATATGGTGCCCAGCCCACTGGGAAGAAATGGACTGATTAATGAGACCTACAGGTGGCCCGATCGCACGGTTTACTATTACATTAATCCTGATATTGGTAAGGCTCTTAAAAGAACTATAATTTAAGGAGAAAATATAGTTAAAAACCTAATTACAATTATTTTATTAAATATTTTATTTAACATTCAGACACCGAACATCGCAATCACATTATCCGCGGCATTCGCATCATCGAGCGTGACTCTTGTCTGGTCTTCAAGGAGGCCACCACGGACCAGGAATACTATATTAATGTCACCTCGGAGGCTGGTGGCTGCTACTCGTATGTGGGTCATCTCAACAGAGTCCAGCAATTGAATTTGCAGAACTATGCCTTGGACTCTGGCTGCTTCCGGCTAGGCACAATTGTTCATGAGTTCCTCCATGCCCTGGGCTTCTATCATCAGCAGAGCACTTGGAATCGCGACGACTATGTACGCATTGCCGAGGAGAATATTACGGAGGGAACGCAGAACAATTTCAACAAGTACGATAATGAGACAGTTACGGATTACGGAGAGCCCTATGACTATGGCAGTGTCCTGCACTACACGGCATATGCGTTCTCCAAGAATGGAGAGATGACAATTGTGCCGCTCCAGGAGGGAGCTGAGGAGGTCATGGGTCAGCGGCTGCAGATGAGTCAGTCTGATATTAACAAACTAAATATTATGTACAAGTGCCCCAGGCAGGTGTAATTTGAAGGGAATGTTAAATATTTCGCCAATAGATCGAGGTTGGATTTAAATTCCATTTTAATAAAAATTCAGTAAGATTTTTATAAATATGGTTTTAAATTTTGTATTTATTAAAAGGGATTATTCTTCTTTTACTACTGGTCTACCTACAAATTATAGCAATTAAAGATATTATTCTTAAAGAATTTAAAAAATACATAAAAATTATTAAATAAGTTGAAGTCAATAAGTATAAAACTCCTGCTATATATTTATTATTAATTTTTTGCTCATCAGTTTCATGACAAATTAAACATAAATATTTACAATTTCCTTTGACACTTTTAAAAATAAAGCCCAAGAGTATGCCACAATAAGACAAAAAACGTATGTTCTTAATTTAGAAATTAAACTTTTCTGTTTAGAAAAAATGTTTTAATTTCAGAAATAATAATTTTCATAAAATGAATAAAACAAATATATTTCCTATTTATTATGTTTTAAAGAAGGCATCGATTAAAACCCGTATTCCTTAAATCCATTTTACTAGCTTAATACATAAAATATATAATATATATAGATTTAGATATATATAGTTATTTTATAAGGAATTTTACAGTTCCAAAAATATTTTCTTTTGATACACACGACCAGTATTCCTTAGCATTTCTCTACTGTACCAAATAACATCACTGAATTGATCTTTCTATTAATTAAATAACTTTCATAAAAGCATGAAAAATGCATTACTAAACCGATAATCTACTTCACCGTTCAGCTGGACAGTTCAGTTTGGTTTTTCTTGGCAAAATGTTGGGAATAAAATTGGCTCTGATTCTATTCTTAAGCCGGGAAGCTTTAAGCGGACTTAAGAGCGATCCGGAAATACGGCCGGGATACTATCAAGGGGACATCCGGAATCGTGGAATACAATTTCGGAATGGGATCGGCAATAAGATTTATCACTGGCCAAATGCCACAGTCCACTACGTTATCCAGCCCAATGTTTTTGGTAATAAAACAATTACAGTTATATAATCATTAACATTTAAAATATTAAAATTTTTCCACACAAGACGAAGCTCAACTGGCAAAGATCTACGAGGCCATGGCTGATATTATGGGCAAATCGTGTATCGTATTCAAGTTAGCCACGGAAAAGGAGCTTCCCTTTGCGCTCAACATTACCGGGAAGAACGATGGCTGCAATGCCATGGCTCTGGGCTTCAGGACGAATTCAAATGGGATTAATTTGGAGCCCTATCCGATTGGCGAGGGTTGCTTCCGCATGGGCTCCATAATGCACGAGTTCCTCCATGCCCTGGGCTTCGAGCATCAGCATGTGGCCCAAAATCGAGATGAGTATATTCGCATCGAGTGGAAAAACATTGAAAAAGAATATTTCGTCAACTTTGTGAATGAAGACAACACGACCATCTGGCATGGCTTTGGCGAGCCCTATGACTACGACAGCGTAATGCACTATATACCCCTAGCTTTTAGCAAAAACGGCGAGCCCACCATAGTGGCCCTGAAGGAGGGCAACCACAGAATGGGCCAGCGTTATGAAATGAGTAAAACGGATATTCGAAAGCTTAACAAAATGTACAAGTGTCACGGCCATGTCTAAACTAATGATATTGACATGGTCTTTAGCTAGTGAAAGCGTAAAATTAGCGAAGAGATCTAGTTTATAATTCATAATGCAATGAATAAATCGAAATCCTATGAGTTATTTGGGACAGTGAACATAAGACTCACTCTCTTATTTTGTATTATCTGAAAGCCTTAAGAGAAGCCTGGTTCAAGGGTCCCTTAAAAAGTATATTTTGGGGCGATAAGAAAACCAATTCAAACATGGAATAGACAACCCAATGAACACTTGTGTTTAGCGGAACGATTACGCTTGTCCCGGTTGTTGGGTTGCTTATCAGTTATCAATTGACGATTTTGCCGGAATTACTCATATTCTGGAAGCTTTAATTATATATTTTCTGGCCACTTAAAAAATTCAATCACTGCCTCCACTTGACTTTCGGTTTTTTACATATTTCTTTTACTATCATTGTGAATTGCGGCAACCTGTGACGTTTGCTGGCGATATTAATCGTAAATTACATGACTAATGTACGTAGAGAAGGCGCCCCCGATGACAGGTGACATTTAAGTTATAAACCTTGATCCAGTTGGACGTTCCCTGATTCATTATCAGTTTGCGAAATAGGTTTTTGCCCATTTTGTATCTAATCTGAAATGGGCAAGGCTTTTGGTTTTATATTTAGGTGGACGTGTTCCCTGGCCAGTTTACTAGTCTTGATTGAGGAACCCAACTGGCAAGATGTCGAGGATTGGAATAATACTCTTACTGCTACTGCAAGTGCTCTTCAGCTCTGGCAAGCCCCTCCCAGCTGGTGTCTACGATCCCGAGGAGTCTGCTGGCTTTGCGGAGGGTGATATGGTCTTGACGGCGGAGCAGGAGAGGATGCTGGAGCAGGGTGCTCCCAAGGCACGCAATGGCCTGATAGACACTACAAAGAGGTGGCCTAATAACCTGATTGTCTACCGGATATCAGATGACTTTGACAATCTCCACAAGAATGCCATCAAGGCGGGCATCCAGACGCTGGAGGCCAACACCTGCATTCGTTTCCGGGAGGCCACCGACGAGGATACCTACTATTTGACAGTGACGGCCAAGGAGGGAGGCTGCTACACGGCTGTAGGCTATCAGGGAAAGCCGCAGGAAATGAACCTGGAGATATATCCCATAGGCGAGGGCTGCTTCCGACCCGGAACCATACTCCACGAGTTCATGCACGCCATGGGCTTCTATCACCAGCAGAGCTCGGCCATTCGTGATGGCTACATTGAGGTGCATTATGACAACATAGTGCCTGGCAAGGAGTTCAATTTCCAGAAGTACTCCGACTCTGTGGTGACGGACTTTGAGGTGGGCTACGACTACGACAGCTGCCTGCACTATCGGCCGGGAGCCTTCTCCATCAATGGCGAGGATACAATAACGCCGTTGGACTCCTCCGCCCAGATAGGCCAGAGAGTGGGCCTGAGCTCAAAGGATATTGACAAGATCAACATCATGTACAAGTGCCCCATTCTGCTGTGATCCGGAATCGGGTGAACTGTGTACCTAGTCAAATGTGATATATACCTACCTACATACTAACTACATCGTGTCCGCCGACTGAGGCGATTAGATCGTTTTTATTGATCTACGCTATCATTGTCATTGGGCGGCCTGTACTATTTATAACAAAATCGTAAATTAAAGCTAAATACCCCTTCAAGACATCGCCTTTTGCCACTTTTTGATTATTTGTTATCTGCCATGTGTGGAGGCTAAGAACTATCAGCGCAATTGTTTATTGCCGGAGAGTGTGTCTCCTCTGGAAATTTGAAGCCACAAAACCCTGCACCCATGTGTCCTGGTCTCGTAATTGCGTGCTGCTAATGCGATTTATATGCGAGATGCAAATGTCCTGGGGAGCAGCTGGGTCCTGGAGCGACAGTCGGCACCTAGGAAATAGCTGAATATATGCCAGGAACGAGGACACGGCGGGGCAGGATGCAGGACCCCGACGTAGAGGCACTCAATTCTCGCATTTTGACAGCGCTTGTTAGACCATAAATTCGATTTTCGTTCGTTTCGACGACATTCATTCCCCGACGGGGAGCATTTGGCAATGTCTTCCATTGCGCATTGTTTCATTTGAAATTAAGAAAGGACCTCCGCCGGAACGAGCATGTTTGCCAAAAATTAGCATACACCAAGGAGCACAGGCAGAGGCACAGGCAGCAAGGAATTTGACATGACAAAACAAGATTGCAAGGGAATGACTGGTGATGGATGCAATTTTGGAGAGATAAACCCTTAAAAAAATAGTAAAAAATAGTTTTCTATTTCTGAAAACAATATATTACTCAATGGAGCTTATGCTGCATTTTTACTTCAATATAAAATAAGAATATATATTAAATTTACTTAGATTATTTTTGGTTTAAATATAGCTCAACTTTACTATGTGTGAGTG
>JAEIIL010007984.1:0-33677 GCA_018905715.1 Drosophila lini | reverse complement strand
AAATTTTTAAACTTAAAAGATTTAAAATAATTTGTAATTGCTTTTACAACAGTTCAAAGTACACAAAGGTGAATTTACTAGAATTTTCAACAACGATGTTGGTGAAATAAAATCACAAAATACGCTAAATGTTGAAACTGATGAGGAAACAAGCTTTAATTTTGGCTTACAATTAAGCAAGTTATTAAAAGTGACGTAAAAGCCTTGTAACAAAAATAAACCCAAAACAATAACAGGGTATTCCCAACTTCGTTGCTTTGAAAACCGGCTTTTCTTCAGCCAGTCAGCTCCACATTAATGTGCAAATTAAACCCAACTAGTTTCCCATTTAACTAAAAATACACACGATAATAAATCAAATTTATGCTTGCAATGGCATTATAAAATTCTTTATAAAAGATCTGAGCTTCCGCGAATGCCAATGAAAAAATCTTCAAATCGTACGCTAAAATTCCCCAAAAAACACGAAGATTAATTGTTGTTTAAACATTTCAAAAATTTATGATCTTGTGAATGGATGGAAAAAGTAGAACAAAAACACACACACACGCGCGCACAGATTATTTTGAATTGACAACAATGACCTGCGGTATTCCCTTGGCTCCCGAGAATTTCCTGGCAAGCTGCCCAAAAGTCAATAAAAGAAACACATTCACGACCCAGACACTAGAGCCGGATAAAACTGGCTAGAGAATCAATTCCAACCGAGAAAACGTTGCCAAAACATCATAAAAACCGAGGAAATAAAATGCGAGCGAATAAATTAAGCAAAATAACATTTTGTTGGGGATAATTGGAAGAGTGGGAATCGTTTTTGTGTTGCTTTCAGTTTATGGGTTAATTCCTGTGTCTTAATAAGAGAATTTGGTATTTTAAGACATTGTATAAATTCGGTGCACCATATTTATTGTTTTCCTAGCCCTAAGCAATAATAAAATCATTGAAAAAGAACACGATTTTGAAAATCTTTGGCATTTAAACAATTCTTATGAATAATGTTTGTCAAATGACGAGGCATCAAGGCAGTTTAAACTTGACTTTAAAGCTTTTTCTATGATTTGGCTTGGGGTGTTCGTCCTCAGTAGAGACTCTCCCTGGTATAGAAACTATCCCAGACCACAAACTGCTTGCTTTCGGGCAGCGGTATAAACTCCAGGCCATCGGCAATATTAAGGCAAACTTCCTGGCCGCCTGGCCTCAGTGGGTCCCACTTCACCGGCGCTATAATGTCGCAATTGGGATCTCCCTTGGTGGCAAATGAGGTCCACATGCCTATCAATCGCTCAATGGTCCGATACTCCGGCGTATCCTTGTCCAGTTTGCTGGAGAGCAGGCCGTAGAACATGTAGGAGATGTCATCGGCATGACAGACACCTCGCACCTTCTTGCCGCACTTGAGAATCCTGTAGTGATTATAGTGCGGCGAGTCCATGTCGAATCTGTACACATACGTGGACAAGGTGGGGGCATAGGCCAATCGGGCGAGCAGAGTGCGATGGATGTCGTGCCAGAAGTTCTTCACGCTCAGGATATGCAGGCACTCGTAGAGCTCCATGCTGGCCCTGTCGGGATCATCGAAATAGGATTTCTTTAACTTCCTCACCATCTCCGCCAGCTCCTCCTTATCGACGGCTTCGCGCACTTGCTTGGGAATAATGGCCTCGAAGGCACTCAGCATGTACAGTGGATCCGCCAAGGTGCTTTGGTACGAGAAGAGACCCTCGAAGGAGGTTCCTCCTATAATCAGGGGAATCTCATTGCCCCAGGCGCTGGACAGCTGCTCCTGCTGTGATCTCGGCACCACGCAATCCTCTCCCACGTAGGTTTCAATTACTGGAGCAAAGGCCAGGATCTCATAGTCCCGGTGCTCTTCCTGGGTCACTATGGCGTTGCAGTAAAGAGCCAGCTTGGCAGCTGGAATCTGCTGGAAGAACTCCAGCAGCTCCTTCTCGCTCTCCAAGTTCCCGGCGTAGCCAAGCTCCTTGCCCAATCGTTGGGGCCACTTTCGATCCGGGTTCGTGGCCCAGGCACACAAAGCCGACCCAGATTGAACAATGGCGCGGTGGAAGAGTCCTCGAGCCTGCTCCGATTGCATAAGGATGTGCGTGGAAGCCCCGCCAGCTGATTCTCCCAGTACGGTTATATTCTCCGGGTCTCCATTGAAAACAGCAATGTTCTCCTTGACCCAGCGAAGGGCCTGGATTTGGTCTTTCAAACCGGCGTTTCCTGGTATCTTAAGTGTCCTGTCCTTGAGACTCAAGAAACCCAGAGCACCTACGCGATAGTTGAAGGTGACCAGGATTACGTCATGCTTCATGAAATAATCCGGTCCGTAAAGATCCCGGGATGCTCCGCCAATTTGAAAGCCACCGCCGTAAATCCAAACCATTACGGGCAGCGGTTTCGGCGACTCCAGCTTCTTGGCATAAACATTGAGGTACAGGCAATCCTCAGAGCCCTCGGCACTATTTGTTATAGAGTTCCTCTGCATGGGCTGGTCCCGAGCATAGGTACAATCCCTCACTCCCTGCCAGGAGCTCGGTGGTTGAGGGGCTCGGAAACGCAGCTCACCCACCGGGGGCTGGGCAAAGGGTATGCCCTCGAAGGAGTAGTAGATCTCGGCATCGTAGACGGTCTTGCGCTGTTGTCCCTTCAGTTGGCCATATTTCGTTGTCAGTTCCGTGGTGTGCCCCGTGCCCAGCCTGTACTGAATAACCTTATGGCCAATGACCCTGAAAGGAGAGGAGGGGATAGATAGATGACTCATCGTTCCAACTTTTCCATAGACTCTTTGCACTCACTTGGCGCCCAATTTCAACTTTTCACCAAAGCCCACACGCAGATCCATGACCCTCTCTCTACACGGTGTACTTAATGAGCAAATATATGGGGGAAATATATATATAATCTACTTTGGCCGCAATCTGCTGACACTTCCAACGCGCTCGAACGCCAGCCAGAGACTGAAAACGGTTCTCGCCGCTCCAGTAGATGATAAAATTGTTTAGATAGCCGCCACACCCTCGAGTGCTGGCCGGGGTCTAGGGGGTTTAGGGGGTCTGTGGGGTCTATGGGGTGGTGGACTAGGGGGCACCATAATAATTACTGTTGCTCGGACTTGGGCTGTTCAAGTTCCGTCCATATGTGGATCAGTTGATAGTACAATGAGGAGTATCATCCGACGCATGTACCGCCTGGCAATCCCTAATTGGGCTCGGGCAGAGAGCTGTGTATTTTGATACCGAAACTGATAAGACTCGAGTGGCTCCGGGCTGGAAATCAAATATTTATGGCTAATACAGCTACACAGAGATTAGAACGTGCACTATGCCAGAAAGCAGGTTAATGCGAGGTGTTAATAATAACCATCAAGAACTTAAGTATGTTTGGGTATAAAGTAAATGGATTTAAAGGTTAATGGTTGGGTTTTACTTACAATAGGTTTTTTAATCTATATAAGATAGAAAAAAACCTTACGGATTTATGAAAAAAATTATAAACCTCATCTAAACCTCATCTGTACCTATTTTACTGACTTATCCAACCTCAAAACTTTGCTTGATTATTAAGCAGAATTCGTACTTGAGAATTCTAACTCATACTTGCTTTTCATTTTGTAATACTTTGAAAGAAAGCCATAATTGGCTGACTTGGCTATTTCATGCTTGTCGTGAGATCGTGACACTTGTTAACCTAAATGGCTCTATAACTATTAACTTTTGGTAGCCTTCTGACAAATGAAAATTCCAGTACTTAATTGCAAACACACACACACACACTATCATTGGGTGAAAGACCAGAGACGATGGTCGTTTCTGTCATTAATTAAGTAATACCATGCTTCTTATAGTCTCTGGCTTTATTTACTCGCAGCTTTAGCCCTGCAAATACAGTATATTTACACTTGCAGTCAAATAGCGATGACGACTGAGGATGACTTAAGAAGCTGAGTGGGTGAAAGTGGGCGGTGGGCGAAGGTTTTCTTGGTACTCTCTCCCTCTCTCTGCCTGTCAGCCTTTGAGGTTGTTTGTGCATTAGTTAATGTGATTATTTCACACTTCGTCTGCTTTGAACTAACATTTAATTTGGCCCCAACTCCGCCCCAGCTGGCTTAAGCTTCGCCTTCTCCTTTCCCCCGCTCTCTTTACTCTCTTTTGTTTACTTTGTTTCATTTGTTTGTTTGTCTTGTTTGTTACTCGCCTGTCTTTGTGTGGGTTTACTTAACTTTTGCTATCGCCTTGACTGCGTTTTGGTCCTTGTCTTACGGTTATCACTGTCTTTGGGCGAGTTAAGAGATTGGAGAAAATGACACAATTCATTTGAGGTATTTAAAGTTGGAAAATTGCTACGAGGTTTGAGGTTTAATCTTACGAAATTATAGGGTTTCCTTCTTTCTTTAATTTTATGTTATGTAAAAATATTATTTTTATTATAAAATGCTTAATATCTAATTCATTCTTCCGAAATGTTGTATAAAAAAATATTACAATTTAATTTAAACTCTTATAAATACATGAATATTAGAAAATGTATCATCAAAAGCGTTCCAACTTTGATTAAAAACCCTTTGATTATTTTGTCTCTGAATTAAATTGTATCTTACCTCTTTTAACCCTTTAGTTCTGTGGTATGCACAACAATAAATACTTAACCTTTAATATATTTAAATAATCCTTAAGAACCAAAATGCCATGCTTTATTAAAAGTCCATAAACCCCTTGATTAATTTGCTTTCGAATTAAATTTAATCTTACCCATTAGTCCTTATATATTGTTAAAGGTTCTCTAAGAACCTTAAATACCATAATTCATTAAAGGTCCTTAAAGCCTTTGATTATTTTACCTTTTAATTTAATTTAATATTTCATCATTCAACCCTTTAGTCCTGTGGCTCACCTAGTCTCTGCCCCTCTGTCCAATTCAATCTTGTTTGCTATTTTGCCTACATTGTTTCCGTTTTTACTGTTGCCAGGTGGATTATTGGGTCTCTAAGTGTGTCTGAGTGCATCTCCCCGCATTCTCAGCCCGCACACACTCCACCCAAAATATCCACATTGTGCAGATTCCGTGCTGTGCTGTTGGTGTTGCCATCGACTAAATAAATAAACATTGCAATCTATGTTGGAGAGCGTTTGTTTGGCTGTGTTTGCTGTTGCTTTTGCTGTTTTGCTTATTTGCTCCGCTTTTCAGCTCGGCGCCATTGCAATTGCACTCAGGCTACGCATTTGTCTATATCTAGAAGCAGTAAAGCTTGCCTAACTTCCACATGTATCTTTCAGATACAAAAAAAAAAAAAATACTTCACTTTGTTCAAGTTAAAAAAAAAAATTAAATTGGTTTTGATTAGTTTGTAAGGACGATGACGTCCAGTTCCAAGAATGAAAAGTTAGGTTATAGAGAACACACTGTACTTGTATCCACACTCCTTCCACGAGCGCCTCGCTCTTGCCATGACGACCTCCAAGTGCCTGCGTCTGCTTTTGCTTGTGGCTCCCCCGATTCTTCTCCGCCGTCTTCTTCGTCATCTTCCACTCTTTATAGTAGTGTTTACATGAAGTAGGCAGCGCCTACTTGGCAGAGGTGACGACCCCCGACCCGTGGCTCCTCGCCTTGTCCCACTTCTCTTTTTGCTACTGTTTTTCCTCGTCGCTTTTTTCGCAAATACTCCTCTCCACCCTCTTTATTCTGTGTTTGTTCTTCTCATTTTTCAGGGTTGCCCTCATGCCGGGGAATTCTTCATGCAATAAAACTAAATGCAGAATACCGTTGTGTGGGGTCAATTTGGAATTCAATTCAATTAGAGAAATATGTTTGCTAAAATCCGAAAACCAAAACAAAATCAATCAATTTTGTTTGTCATGCCAAGAGCACTTGTTTCGGCTATACTCTTTTTAGATGAATTGAAAAGTATTTTCCCATGAAAGCGGATTTACCTGCTACTTTGTTAGAGTATTCGTGTTATTATGTCCTCTTTAGTATATCGGCTATTATTTTAAATTGATGTATTTTTTAATTATGGCTTATTTATTTGGGTATTTAAGGCATGCATCGCCATTATAATTGCCTAACGAAAATATTTGCATGCGAAATTGCTGGAAAATTCAAATTTATTATTGTTTATTTACGTACGTACATAAGTTTACAGAGCAAATAGTAATTAAAACATGATGGGTTTCCGAACTAGTTTATGTGAATGAAATTAAGCCACTGGCTTTTGGGAACTCGTTAGTTGTATACAAGTTTTATTTAAAATATTTATAATTTTTTAATCTATAAAATTAAAATTAAATTTCCACCCGTATAACTAGTTTTGGTTTTTCTCTAAAAAATTATCAAAATCCCTGAAGCTTAAATTAGGATGCTATAAAGAATTATACATAGGAAAGGATGTAATTAAATTATAAAAAAGTAATTGAAGCAACCTATTTGGGAACTAGTTCTTTTGTTTCGCAGCCTCAGCAGCTGTTGGCAGCTCATTTGCTTTTCGGTCGTGTTCGCTTTTGGGTCTTTTTGCTTTCTGCGGTGTTTTTGTCTTGCCATTCGCCGCTCCAATTGAATGTGGTTCACTTCGTGCTCCGTCGCTCTCCGTTTTAGCTTTTCAATTCGCGTGTGCGAGTGTTAGTGCTAGTGTGAATCTGTGTGCGGTTGTGCGGGTGTGTGTGTGTGTGAGCCCCCACGAAGCCGGCGTCGACGCTGCTGCCCTCAGTCACCGTTTGTTTGTTTGTTTGCGTTTGTTTTAGCCTGCTGCTTCTGCTGCTGCCTCTTGCCTTGTGCCTTTTGCTTTGTTTTCTTGCGGGCACAAGAACAACAACAACAAAGCGCAGGGCTCTATCAGTGGAGGCAACGGCGGCAGCGACGTTGGCGGAGCCGTCGAAATCGGCGTTGCACTGTGGGGCAGCTAGAGGAAGTGGAGCGAAAAGAATTAAAAATATAATTAAAAAATATATTAAATAGATATGTATTTGTCTTCAAAATGAATTTGTTTGGCAGCTATAATATATATGTATACATATATTTACAGATTCGAAACTCAATACAGAATAGAATAATATAATTTTACCTAATGAGGTTCTTTACTTTATTACTATTATGAAGACTATCAAAGTTTCTTTCCCACAAGGCTCCACTAATTAAAGTCGCCCCACAGTGCGACGTCAGCGTCGACGCTGGCAGCAGGCAGCGAGCGCTCGATCCGTTCTTGCCGCCGTCGCCGTTCGTCAGTCGTTGTCGGCCGTTCCACGTTCCATCGTCGCGCGATTTTCAATCTCAATCTGCAATTGTTTATTGCCGAGCAGCAGCAGCAGCTCATAGAGCGTGTGTCTGTGTGTGTTATCACAACCTGTGTGCACGAGTGTGTATAAAATCAAATTGCAATAAAGTGTAACAACAAAGCAGCAGCCGCGAAAATGTCGTGTGCGAGATTGTGTTAATAATAAAAGCAAACAAAAGTCACGGCTGTCAAAGCAGTTCAATGTCTCTCGCCCTCTGCCTCTGCCCCTCCATCTCTCTCCCTCCCTCGCTCAACAGTAGCCGGTAACGGTGGCAAATGCTCCCAAACAGGTTTCAACAATAACAAAATAAAATGAAAGAAAAACAACGCAAAAAGCAAGCTTAACGACGCCGCGTCTGTTTAAAAAATAACGTCCAAGTTTGTGCCCTTTTCCAGTTAGTTAATCGCCGGCTATCATCTTCAAGGGTTAAATAAAAGGTGTCAGGCAGCGGAGATGTGCGCGTGATTGACTCGCTCACGGATGAGTCACTCCCTTGCTCGAAGCTCGTGTTCGGTGTGCATATGCTAATTAAATTGCTGCGAAGGCAGTTCAATGATTTCCAATTCCATACGGGAACTAATAAACCTAATAGCTTCGCCAGCAGCAATTGCCGCAATTAATTCAATTCAAAGTAGTTAAATCGCTTCAGCTGGATACCCCCATTATATGGGTTGGACCGCTATCCATAAGTGACACCGTTAAACATAACAATTAACGGAAAATTACACACAAACAATACAGTAATAAATTTCAAAGTGCCAAACCATTTAAATGGAAAAAGCTATTTAAAATTTCCATTGAACACGCTATCAGTGGGAAATAAATTATTTAAAGAACCCTACAATATCGCAACGAATATAAAAAATAACACAAAGCTAATTCAATGAAATCGTCATTAAAAAAAATATATTTATTATTAGAAAAGCAGTTTAATGAAGCAGTGATGTCAAATTCTTTAAATATTTTTTTTCTATCTAATAGACCAAATCACGCCACAGGGAATCCCGATTCTTGTAACTCTTGCTTTGCACTAGAATTTTTAACTAGATCAAGTCGCTATTTTGTGGTGGAATGTTAAGGTCGGTCCAGCAATCGGCTTAAACATAATTAAATTTTATAGTGGAACCAAAAATATTTAAATACACAACAAAACTTACCAAGTGCAAGCTATTTATGAAATGATCCCGTGTATCTTTATCTTTGAACCTTAAAAGCTTTAACATTTGATGTTAAAGGTGATAACGAAATCGCACACCTAATTGTCAAAAAACTATTTAAATTAAATATACACGTGTAGTTCTTACGGCAGAAATAACACGGGTTGCAGTTAAAATAAACAAAAAACTTTGTAACTTTTATGCTGAAGTTGGTAACGGTATCCCATCCCTAAGGCCAAGCGGGTCAAGTTGTTTTTTGGTGTGATTGTTCGTTCACTGTATTTTAACCTGTCGGCGACCAGAGGTGGCAGAGCCATTAAGCCTGCTACCTGTGTGTATGAGCGTATCTCTGTGTGTGCTTTAAGTTGAAGTACAAGTACAAGTACACGACTTAAACAAGTGAGGCGCAAGTCAAGAACAGCGGAGCAAAGGCAAAAACAACGAGTACAAACAACTACCGTTTCGCTTTGCGCGTTTTTAAACACGCGCCTTCTTGCCGTTTTCCGCGCGTTTGTTTGCGTGTACCGTTCTAAAAATAAACCAACCGTTTCATGTGCAATCTCCCCCTGCTTCCTAATACTTTTATGCAGTGGCGTGGGAGTACTTTTTTTTAAGGGGGTTTCTTTTTTCTCAAGAAAAAATAAGAAAAATGTTGCACGCTATTAATAGGGACCTGGACCCCCCCAGAGAACTCCCCACGCCACTGCTTCTTCTACTTCGTTGCTCTTTTCCTTCCTCCTCCTTCTCCTCCCACTTCTTCTTCTTTTACCTCCATAGACTTCTTCTGCTTCTTCCTCTTCCTGTCGGATAGAAAAAAATGAATGTTTTCGCTGCTCGTGTATTTGTTATCGGTTATTTAATGTGATTTATTTGCGTGCGAATGTTGATTTATATCGCCTGAAAGCCAGAAACCAGCAAAGAGTAAGCAGTAACAGCCAGCCAAAAGCGAAGCAGCAACAACAACGGCAACAATAGTATATCAACAATAACAACTCTATAGTTTATCACGCACATGGGCACTTAAGTGGGTCAAAAAATAATTGGCACGCCCCCTTTGGCGCCCGTTTACTACAGCCAACTCTGACTGCTTCGTCCTTGTCTTCCCACATTGACCCAGTTGGGTGGGCGCGGCGTCGGTTTCGAGTTTGAGTTTCAGCTGGGTTTTGGCCAAGGCCAAGCTCTCTTGACTCTTCACTCCAATTACCACTCACAATTGGCTTCTGTTTGCCAATAATCCAATCAATTTTTAACAACCTGTGTTTTAACAGTTGGATTTGCATTAGGAAGCGGTACAGGAAAAGTTCAACGTTGAATAATTAAGACGTTTATTTTTGCTTTTTAGTAGTAGTAATAAAGGAGCACCGAAGTAAGCGAGGGCTGTGTACTTTCAATAATTCATTGGGGTTTTATTTTTCAATAATTTATCGATGTTTTACTTTTCAATAATTAATCGGTGTTTTACTTTGCCTTTCTTATTGTACTTTGAAAAATAAAATATATTAAATATATATTGTATTGATGAGCTTTCTGACTATAGGTAAAAAGTAATTCACTAAAAAGTTGGATTATTTATTTAATGTTTTCCATTAATCCTTAAAAAAGTTCAAGGAGTGTAGATTTTTTAATAAAATTAAGTATTATCAGAAGGACATCCCAGGTACACGGAATGGTCTATCTTTTGGTACCTAACCTCTAATAAGTTATACCAAAAGTATCTTAAATACATTTTTACTTGATTAACTATATTATCAAGAAAACTAAATGTATTTATTGTATCTAAAACACTTCTACTTTACATTATGAATTCCCTACTCGCTCAGAGTTTTTAAAATTGCTATCAAAACTAAATCAACTGTTCTTAAACTCCGGGGAAATCCGCAAAACTCATGTTTCTCATTGACTTTCACTCGAGTGCTCAGCAGCTCATTATTATTATCCAACTCGTACACAACAACAGTTTTGGCCTCCGCTTTTTTGTTGTTATGGTTATCAGTTGCCACGCCTTTCGCACGAGCTTCAATTGATTGTCTGCGGTGGAGGGGCCCAGCCGTCGGATTCACGCGAATTTTATTCTCATCGTGTGGGAGCACTCGTGGCCTTTGCCCGGTGCTCAGTTGCATTTTGGGGAAGCAACAGGTGAGGTGTCGCACAGGGAAAAAATATACATTTTATTTTAATTATTAATCGGTCTTACAAAAAAACTGTTTCATTTATGTTCAGAGTTGAATAAACCCATTCAATTAATTGTAGATTGAAATCAAAGATAAACAATCTTTTGGATAAATTGTAGTTTAATCGGCAAATTGCAGAACTATTATCTGGACTAAATCACCAAAATCCTTAAAAAGCTATCCAAATTGTTTGCTGTGTCGTTTAATGAACTCAAAGGCTGCGCGCCTCCATTAGGCCTGGCATGTTGCATGTAATGCATAATTAGTTACCTCTTAATCTGCCACCTCCCCGTCGACGGCAATCGCGTGTGTTTGCGGAATTTCGTGGCACCCCCGGGAACGGGAACGGATACGGATGCATCATTATCATCATCATTGCTGGCGTCATCCGTCGTCGCGTTCGCGTTTTATCCACGCCCAACTGCACAGGGCGAGCATAAACAGTGGGGGATACTGATGATGAGAGAGGGGAGAGAGAGAAAATTGAGGAGAACGAGAACGTTTATATCGGTTTCAATTAAATTTAATTTGTATCGTGTTTTAATTAAGGTGCCCGCCAAGAAATCTCTAATTAATCTGCCAGCAGGCGTGCTCAACAGCAACAACAACAACAACCACTGCCACTGCGGCTAATAAGAAGTGATTCATTCAATCTCAATTGAAGACAATTGAGCAATTGAAATGCTGTGAAAAAAATGATCTACATTTATGCAATAGAAATACACAAAGTATTTGTTTGAGTGCTCAGTGAATATATAAGTGAATTGCTTGCCGAAGCTCAAAATGGCTCAAAACCTGACCATGCTGGTGGGCGATGGCAGCACGACCAATAACAGTGCCAAATCCAGTAATGGTAATGAAAACAGCAACAGTAGCAACACGTCAACAGCCACAGTCAATTTCAAGCCAAAGGATACGAATGGCTGGAAGGATTACAAGAAATTGAAAACATATCTCATTCTGAAGGATCAGCAAAGTGAAAAGGTAACAGGGTTAACATGGTCGTAGGAGATATTAGTTTACTAAATATAATTGAATGTAAGAGAACATAAAAAATTATTATTATTATTAATGTAACAAAGTAATAAATGAATAATACCTTTTAAAAAATAGTTCAAATAGACCTTTTCTATATCTAAAGAAAACAAAGCCGATCGCCTGTTGGAAATGCCCTGCTTTTGGGTATTAAATATTGCCATGCCATCAATCAATATTGACCCAAATAGCAAAAAGCAAACAATAACTAATAAAACTGTAATTGTTGAGAGATAAGAAGAAAAAACATAAAAAAAAAACTTAAGCTGTCGTGATTCAGAGTACTTTATAATCCCTAGAAAAGGAAAAATACCATTAATTAGTAAAAGTTACTTTTGTCGAGTTTAACTACTTATTTATATCTACTTAAAAAGTGGCTTAAAAAGTTGCCAACAACTTTTTCACATCAAACAAACATTGCGCTTTAACCGCAAGCCAGATTTCCTTCCTCCCACTTTGTTTTATAATTAACAAAACAAACGCCACAAAAGTTATGAAAGAGAACAGAAAACAGAAAAAAAGTTGTTCATAAAAAGTTATTAAACGGTCATGACCCCCATTTTCGAAATGCTTATCAGCGGCATGAAAAGCACAAGCAAACAAACAAGAATGAGGTCTAAAAGAGGTTTTTTTTTGTTATTATTTCTTTTATTTTTGGGTCGAGGGGGGGAAAACAGGGAAATAAAGTCAACGAGCGCAAGCATAAAAAAAAGAAAACGAAGAGCAGAAAAAGAATGTATATAAAAAATATGACGAACTTGTTCTTCCATAAAGCCAACTGACTGACAGACGTAAGTGGGCGGGGTCCAAGAGCGGAACAGGAGCAGGAGACGCCATCGAGGCCCTGGATCAATAAATATAGATGACATGGCACTGTCCAGATTGATGTGATGTGATGTGTGTGTGTGCGAGCCGCATGACAAGGCAAACAAACAAAATGGAAACAGAGACAGACACACACAAATACTACTCCCCGTAGCTATAGATACTATCTGTTTGTATCTGAAAGTTACCCATGCCACGGCGTCCGTTGTGTAATCAAAATGCGCGCCTATCAATGTCAAAAAATCTGACACAATGAAATAAGACGAGTAAACAAACAATTAAATTTACTTAGTGCCTAATAAAATATATGAATGCTTTCAACCCGGCAACTGGCCACTAGCCACTGTTTTCTAATCTAAGTGGGCAGATGTAGATATATATAAATTTGAAACTGCGAAAATTGGCAAAAAACCGTTATATACAAATGGAAAATATTCAAATAAAGCGAGAGAATTAACTTTGTCGTATACGTAATATGCCGCCTGTCATTGCCAATGACGTGGTGTTGTTTTGTTTGGGGGCGGCTGAGGGTGTATCCATGTGTGTATATTAATTTGTATAAACACAGATGACGCTTGAGAAGCGGCGCCCCGTGGGTTTGGCAACGGGGGGGTTCAATCGGTTTGACAGGTCGTATACGTAACTTTTTTGTGAACTATTGCCTGTGGAAGCCTGGTGATAGGAAGCGAAAAGCTATTTATTTAAAGGTTTAAAAACATTTAATAGGTATTTATTTTAAAATGAGCATACATTCTTACTTATAAATATGTCAAAAGTGAGATTCCTAACATATTATTTTCTTAAGCGGCAAATTTCGGTTGCCTCAAGAAAAGTTTTATCATGTTTTTTTTTATGTTTATTAATCCATCAACACAAATGTATTAATTTTAAAGAGAGCTCAGAAAATTAGATACTCCATAGTTCTTACTTATTAACATGACTGAAAGTGTGACTAATAGGAAAGATTATTATTTTCCTATAAATTCTTGAGTTAATTTAGAAGATCAACCACAAAAAGCTTAAGATATTCTTTTATTAAGCGTTTATTGTTGTTTGCCTGAATAAATGTTTTATTCATTGGTGTGTCAATCTATCAATCTATCAGCACAAATGTAATTTATCAAGTCGTTTCTGTGTCAGCAGCTTGAACAATTATGAACATCAAAGCCGGCTTGTGCTCATCAAGAGTTAGCAGTTTATGGAAACCGAAATCCAATCAAAATGTCCATATAGCTTTAAGCAATTAATGCAATCGAAATCTATGATTTCTATTTTGGGGGTTTTTTCACAACTACTGGGGTTTTGTAAAAAACACACGGAGTCTTGGCATTTATTGCATTTATTCACACGGTGGCATAGAGGTCGTTACTGCGAATATGACTTAACAGTTGTTTGCTAAAAATCTCAGCTCTGTTAATCGATTTTAAATAGAACCATATTTGTATAGTTCACACCTTTGTCATGATGTTTCTGCGGAATCCTCGCTTATATAATTCTGCTAAATGAAACTGCAAATTTCCGGATCAGGAGTTGAGCTATTAAAGACTAAAATATATATCCAATATACTTCACAGGCCTCCAACAAACCGGAATCCGAGCGTTCCTATCAGCTGCGAAAACGCTCCACGCCCGCGGCCGAGAGAACCACCTTCGTATGCTACACCTGCGGAACGGACACGCCCTCATCCCAGCTGCGACTGGTCTACTGTTGTCCGAATGCCGAGAGGGAACCCTATTATCCATTCATCAAGACCATGAAGGTCTACAAGAACGCTAGTCCAATTAGTCCGCAGGGTAAGTGCGTTAAATACAAGTTTTGTCATCCGAACTAATGCAATTATCTCGTGGCTTCCAGGCATGGTTCAGGTCTGTTCCACCTGCAATGAGAAGCACAGCAACCTGGCGGAGGGTGGTCCCCCGCCAGCCACTTCCAGCATCTCCCACCCGGCCGTGGGTGGCGGCGGCATTGGCTCGCCCAGCGCTGGACAATCGCTGGAATCGAACTCCGTGGTGTACAGTGCCAGTGGAGCGATAGCTGCGCCCTTTGGGGGTCGTAACTCACCATCAGAGAGGTCCCTGGCCAATTCAGACTCCATGAGTAATGTTCGGTTTAGGGTAAGGATTGTGAAATCTGGTTATAAACGCAAAAAAATGCCATGGGCATAGCGATCTGTACGATTCCGCTTATGGGAATTGATAAGGATTTTTGATGCTTAGTTGAGTACTTAAATATGACGCAAGGCCTTGAAAAGTCTTTTTAAAAGTTTACATTTTTATAGGAAAGTCTAGTTTTTAAAGATTTATTTATAAGCGAGATAGACTAACCTTGAAGAAAGCTCTTTAAAGAGCAGATCAAACTGCCATACATCAGTTTTGCCAGGAACAATTTCTTCCTAGAATCAATATTCTATATTTCAAGTGCAAGTTTTTCCCGCTTCAAGCCGTTCGTAACAGTTATGCAAGAGGAAACATATTCACACTGAAACCAATTCTAGATTTATGTTAAAGAAACTGGCTCTAACCGAAACTTTAATCTTGAAAGGTTTTCTTTGAGGCCTCGACGATCGTAGAAATAGTGTCTTTAAAGTATGCTTCTGCCTCGAACCCGTTTGTATCGGTTATATAGGAAATACTTTTCTGAAACAAACCAATTCCGGGCCGTCGATTAGTTCGTTCACACACAGATGACGCAGTCAAATGGATCGATTGTCAATAACAATTTGTGCGGTGTACTCGAGGGAGATTTTCATTTGCCTGCATCATAAATAATCCCATATATAAGCGTATATATTCACAGGGTATCGGTTAAGTGCGCAAACATGGAAATTTACTAGGCGAGAGAGTGCGCGGGAGATAATAGTTATGGTGGAAAAACAATGATTGCACTTATTACAGCAACTGGTGGGAGACTGAGCCACTGAGAGGATCGGATCAGATCGCATGGGTCAGCAGAAGCAACAACGAGTAGCACTCGACTCGAGGCAGCGATAACATTGCTCACATTTCCAGCGATTAGCGGCACTCACTTGCCCCCGCCTGGGCATGGCGATAACCCAACTGAACCGGGCCCCATTAAAGTGCCAGGCGTCTGGTAGTGGTGGGCACATAGTCAGCAGATAGACAGAGCCAGAGGATGGTTCACGACCTGAAATTGTTGAGTAATTCATTTGAAGCCAGAAGGCCGTTCGCAGAAAGAGAGCGCTGCCAGATAGATCGGCTTATCAGATGGGCTGCAAAAGCTGGAAAAGCTATGGCTAATATGGCTTCGATCGTCAGCATGTTAACCAATTTGAGTCAACAAATGTCGAGATTAGATAGCCGGAACCTCTGGCCCCTGCCCACGGCAACTCCGCATGTTCTGTGTACACCTTTATGCTTCCTCCTACTCCTGCTCCTCGTCCAGAAAGGCAAATAAATATAGAGCAAGTGGTAAAAGGAGGAGAGACAAAAATGAAATTATTGTTTAAACAAGAGAACGCATATTGCGGGGGCAATAAAAAAACTGGGTAAACTTGGTCGAGTCAGAGTCGCCGGTTGCTGCTTTTTTTTCTTTCTGTCAGTTTAAGGCATCTGCTTATAACCGGTTTACTTGTCTGCCTTTTTGCTTAATTCTACTTAAACGCCTTTTATTTATAGCCGGCTGTTGGTGGCTCTCATTGTTGTTGTCGCCAAGTTTTTAGTTTTGTTTATTTTGCTTTAGTTTTGTTCTCTTTTCATTCTTATTTTCTAATTTGAAATCTTGAAGCGTTTCGCCGCAGACAATTGAAAGACTTGTCGTCGCCTCGGTCGTAAATTATGACCATCTTCTTCTTGGGTTTGCTCTTCATATTCGCACATGTATATGCTTGGATTTATGTATATTTTATAAGTTTGTATATGGGCGAATTTCTTTGTTTAATCCCCCCAATGTTTGCTGGCTATTTGTATAGCTTAATTTGTCTTAAAGTGTTTTCTCTTTCAGTCTCTTGTTGATTTACTGTTTCGTTTTGCTGATTTTAGTTTTGTGAGATTGTTTCCTCTGTCGGCCTGTATTTATATTGGTTAAATAATGGCATTATTCTAGCTTCTTTTTGGGAATTCCACGCATGATCTGTGCAGCCTTGACAGCGCCGAGTTGATTGACTTGAAAAGAATTATAATGTAGGAATTATTCTAATGGTTTCCAAGCGAATAGCAAAATGTTGTCTTTAGTTTTGTTGGCTCGAAATAAACAGAAACAGAATTTGGTCTTTAAACAGGTGCCGCCTGGTCTCATTTGCTCTATTTTTTCTTTATATCTACATATTTCTGTGATCTATGGTTATGAATACTGAATAACACTGCGTGTGTATATATTCTGGGCTTATTCAGGTCATTGCACAATCGGGGCAGAGTTTTCGAAACTCGTTTTCCTTGCATAAAGAAACAGTAAACTGAAGCACACATAAAATACGAAATTAAATATAGATAAATGCAAATATTTATCAGCACAGTAACTCAATATTTAAACAATTCTTTCCGAATTGTTTACATTTGCATTGTCTTATTTGTTGATTTCTGTTTTGTGTTTTCTGTTTTCGTTTTCATGCCGGAGCGTAGCTGGCTTACTATTTGCATTACGGTCTCAGGGCTTTGAATTGCAAATGTTTGGCTTGGTTACCATTTATTCAAGCGACTAGGATCCCTATCTGGCGACTGATATTCCCCGAGATAACGCAAACAACTTTATTAAAGGCTGTAAGTGTATTAAGCTGAAGAAACACCTGCATTCGCAGTGAGTCTCGAGTCATTCAACTTGCTTGAGCACTAAATAATAATAATACAAGTGCTGCCTGATAAATACTCTTTGATTAAAATCGGAAATTAATACTCAGATACTGGGTTTGAGGGGAGTAATAGATTTTTACAAAGCTCTATTAACAGAAAATATGAATGAAAAGAGCCAACAATGAGTTAAGCATTTTTGTTCAACTGTCAAGAGTTGCCTTCTCGACTTGAAGAACCCTTGAATAACCAATTATTTTCAAATATAGACAGTGTTGACATACATCATGATTTCAAGTCATGATAAAGCAAAAAAGAAGACCGAAATTTTACACTGAGAATAAAAAGTATTAACAACCTTCTCAATTTCAGTTCTGTCGATCACAAAGATCCAAGATCAAGCATTTTTTAAGGGAGTGATATTAATTAATTCTATATGAATTAAATAATTAATAATAATATAAAATTAAATTCAAGTAATTACTTATCAACTCTAAGATCACATCTTTTCTTCCCTTTTTCTTCGAGTGTACAGGAAAAGTCATATAAAGAAATTGTTCAGTGTCAACTTTGAACCCCAGCCACGATGATTGATATCATCTAATTAGTCCTAAACGAACCGAGATAAGGAGCTTTTGGCTTTGGAGAGGCATTCGCTCGCTCTCGCCCTCGAAATATATAAGTCGCAAAACCAAAAGGGAGATAAGTGAGCCGCGCACACGGTTCGAACTGGATGGATTCGGTTTTACGGCAAAAGTCGAAAGCGGCGAAACCCAGTCGAACGCCAGTCATAGAGTCGAGTGCCTACTCCTTGAATAGCAAATCAATTGTGTGTAGAATATTAAATAAAATTTGGTTTGGTTTGGTGGGCCTTTATATTTCCCATTCCTATTTTCGCCTCTGATTAGATAGCGTTCGAAAAGTTAGTCTTTGCGGATCGTCGCGGCAGCTGGCATTCGTTGCGTGATATTCTTAGAACTAAATACACAAATAGCTAATATACAATCTGTGTGTTTTCGATTTCATTCCATCGTTGATAGCCCTACGAGACGAACTCAAACAATTCCAACTCAAACACGGCACGCGACCTCAAGCAAATTCGTCGCAGCGATTCGCGCCCAAACTCGCCGAGTTCCAGCCAAGGAGGAGCCATCGAGAATGGGCACGGACAGTATCCGTAAGTGAATTATCCAGCCGACAGACAGAAAATCCTTTAATCGTGACACATTTCCCTCTTGCAGCTGCTCCATTTGCAAAGTGCTTTGCCCTTCAAACAAAATGGATTGGCTGTCCACCAGTGCCGAGCACATGAACTCCCATGCCATGCACTTTCCCTGTCTCAAGGCCAATGCCGTAACCAGCAATAATAACAATAATAATAATAATACCAATAATAACAACAACAATAATACCAATAACAACAACAACAACAACGAGCTAAACAGCAATCGCGTGCTGGCGTGCAAGGACTGCAAGGATTACCTGGCCAGCCAATGGGAGTCGATGGATGCGGAACGCGTCCCCCTCGAGCACAGAAGGTTCATTGCATTTGCATTCGATTTCTCAGGCTTAACTGGAAACGTGTCTAACTTTGTGTTTCTTTTTGTTTCAGATACAACATTCCCTCGCCCATGCTGACCTCCAGCTCACCCAACGGATCTCGGCACGGAGCCATGAGCATCAACACTCCGCCCTCCACGCCATCCATATCATCGTCGACGCCTGCCAGCACCTCAATCTACTGTTTCCTCTGCGGTTTGCACTCGGACTTGACGTTAGCCAGGGTTCTCTATGCCAGCAAAGAGGTAGAGTCTCCAACTGCAAATAGCAATGAGAAATAGGTTACTATAAGTTAGTTAATAGCGAAATCAAATAACAAATTAACCAAATGATCTTGAAGAGAACCGCGGGATTTCGATAATTAGAATATGAAACTTATTGCCTGATGGATGTATAGATACAATAATTCATCACAAGATATTAGTTTCTTAAATTGTATTTCATAAGATTGATAGGTTTCAACACATAGATCTAAGAGGGAAATATTAAATAGCACTTTAAATAGTCACAGATATTTCGCATATATAATTTCCACAAAAATATCTTAATAATCTCAAATTATTTGTGTAACATAAATTTATATTTTTAAATCGTAAAATTTAAACTTAAAGGCTCCAACATAAACTTTGTAAAAGGCCAAAAATATTATTTCTATGCAACATTCATAGGCCACATTCAAAGCTGCAAAATAATTTCTTAACTATTAAATGGAAATGTTCCAAGATAATGTTTAGCTTTTTTATAAGGCATTATTGTAGACCAAATTTAACTTATATTTGGGCTTTAAAAACATTTTCTAAAATATTTTGTAAAAACTTTTAAGTCAAAGTTTACAATTAATTTAAATTCTCAAGCTTAGTTCTATAAAAGTAACAAAGAACTCTACAGAAACCTAACTAAAATATTAAGCTACTTATTAATTTATCGCAACTTGCTTGCCAGTTTCAAACATGCACAGTTAAGCCTTAGATTGACATCAACTTGGGGGTATTAAGAGTTTAATTTGAGCTTCGGCTCAAGTCGTAAGACCTTCATTCAATTTGGGCCACATTAAATGTGTATGTATGCATAATATTTGCTGTATCGCTTGGCCAAACATGTAATTTGCTGATAAGTTAAGGTATTTCCAGCCACACATACGCCAGTCAATCAATGTGGTTAATGAGTTTAGAATAACGATGTATATCGAGAGTAAATATGATATTTAGAGCGATTTCTTAATGATATATGATATTAAGTGAAATTTAATATCATCATATTATTGTAATATTAAATATTAAATTAAATATTTTTAATATGATACAATATTTAAATATTTAAATTTATATATTTTATATATAATATTAAGAGCGATCTCTTTATATGTTATAATATTAAAAATATTGAAAGCTTGATATATCACTAAAAAAGGGAATCTTTAAAAACCGAATTCTTATTAAACTATCGACGTTATCAAAAATATCGGGAAAATGTTATATAATGTTATTTAATTGATCGATTTATTGCACATATGTCGAAATGTTAAAATAACAATGCATTTATCGACTTCCTCGTCAAATAACAATACCGCTTAGATATATCAATATTTGCAGACATCCCTAGTTCAGAGTAAATGCAACTGTTACATGATACGCGGGCAGATTGCTTTAGAAAGCGGTTTCTATAGAGCATATCCAATATTATTAATATCAACTCAGAGCTGAGTTGTTCATTAATTATCAGATGAAATTGTTTTATTAAGTATTGTGATGTGTTTTAGTTTATTTCGATAGTGAAACATAAAGATAAGTACAGATAAGATAAGCTATGTAGTTACAATTATTTTATACATTTGATTTTATCTACTATTCCATTATTGTAACTTTTATCAACAAATTTAAGCAAATTGTTACTACAAATATCTCTATAATTAACTTTCCTTTATTATTTTAGGGTTCGAGGCCTTATTTTCCGCTGTTACTCAAACACAATTCACTACCCAATGCTGAGCAACTGAGAAACAATTCGGCCCTGGTCTGCACCTTTTGTTACCATTCCATGTTGAATCAGTGGCGCAAGTGAGTCAGCCAGCTGCATTAAATATCGTACATATGTGCAAATATTAATTATTTGACTTCTCCCTATCTCTGCAGATACGAGGCCCAGAGTCCCAGCGTGAATCCAGCGGATCGTAAATACAATTGGCACGATTACAACTGTCACCTGTGCGGCATAACGACTTATAGGAAGCGAGTTCGGGCGCTGCCCGTCAACGAGTTTCCATTTGTGAAGCACCAGAAGAGCGACGATGGCCTGCTGTTGGAGAATGGAGAATATGCGGTGGTCTGCCTGGATTGCTACGAGAGCTTAAGGTGGGGGTTCCTTTCAGAATGGATTTAAATTGGATCCTTATTTTAGATCTTACTTTTTGTGGGACTTATATTAATTAGTTAATTTTCCTTTCCTTACAGACAACAAGCCTCGCAGCACGATCGCTTTGGGGTGCCCATTTCCAGGCGGGCCTACAACTGGGTGCCACAACCACCTCCGCCTGAGGACAGTCCCGAGTCGGCAGTGGCCCGATTGCCCTGTGGCGAACGCTCCGATCGCATTGTAAGTATATATAGAGTGTATATACAGTAATGCAACCTGACCCGTGTCCATGTGCCAATTCTTGCCCCACAGCTCATTAGCAGTGCCTTGAGGCCCGTGCCAGGAAAGAAGACCACATCGCCCAAGCAGTACGACAAGTCAAAAGAAGGTAAGTGACTCCGAACGGGCAGCCAGCCAAGGGCGGGGGAAGCCTCTTGCTCGGCTTCTGGTAACGCGAAACGCTCCTCAAGCGCCCCGGGGTTAGCGGGTTCAAGTGAAACCCAATTCGCGTCAATAAATTTCAATTGGTTTCACTTAACTTTGAGTGTTCGGCGGCGTTGGCCGCTTTGCTCGGACAGTTCAATAATAGCCCCAGCTCGGGCCGTTTAGCCTTTCAAAGAGCAACATTGCTCACTGGTTTGGGTGGGCAAACAAATAAACATTTGCTGGCTCCGAGATTATTTTGCATATATTGACACAAAAGAGGGATAAGTGCATTTGTGGGGAATCTGTTCGTTTGTGTATTTGATTTTTAAACGGATTACGCTGTATCTGTGCAAATTGGAGTTAATATGGGGAAATAATATGGTTTTTAACAAGGTTCAGGTTTCGATTAGAACTTAATTATAGAAGTATAGTATATTATGGATCATGTTAGCATTTATTGATCAGATAAATGCACACTTTCTGCGCTTTACAGCTTACTCTTTCCCCTTTACAGTATGCCTTTTTGCGGTTTACAGCCCACTTATGGCGACTTACAGCACTTTTAGCGCTTTACAGCCCAGTTTTCCCACTTTGCAGCACACTTTTCGCCCTTTGCGAAACACTTTTTGAGCTTAACATTACCTTTTATTAGTTAACCTTCGGTTAAGTCGGTCTAATGGGAAAACCGAATCTAATTTCACGACAGTTTGAATGATCGTTAAGTAAAACTGAATAAAAGACAACTTTGACCCTAATTTATCCTGTTAAAAGCCTACGAATTTTCCCAATTTATTAAAACAAAATATGTATTTCCAGGATGTATTTCCCCTGAGCATTTTTATTAGACTCGAATTTTAGTATTAAGAACTTTATAAAAGTTACCATTTTGTCTTAATTGAAACTGAAATCAAATTTCTCTTTGAATTGCGTTTTCCGAATTCTATTTTCTGGTATTTTTGGCATATTAGTTCGGTCTCGTCCCTCAAGAGTCCTTAAGCCACCATACACACACACACGCACACTCCTCAAATCTCAGCAAAAGCTTCTCTAATTGCATTTCCCCCCGAATACGAGAGTGCAGAGGAAAAACTTCAACCTGAATAAGAAATCAACTGATTAAATGCCCAATAACAAGCTGGGACCACAAGGCGGGGGCGGAGAAATGCTCTCCTTCATGTACTCTAGCTCTTGTAATAAATATTGATTTTTTATGAATTGCAATGGAGGGGCGGGGCTGTGGTGGGGGTGTGGCTTTCGTCCTCTTTCCTCACTTATTTATGCAGCAGCAATGGCGTCGGTAAACTTCTTCAATAAAATGCCAAAAAGGAAACATCATAAAAATAAATAAACAGAGAAACCACAAGCACACACAGACGACGGTCTGTATATATAGCTTTGCACACGAATTTTTATGCAGCTACCCCAGCAGTGTACACACACACACACACACACACAGAGACACTCTGAACCTCCTCCGCCCACACAAAACCACCTACAAATGCCACTTCCGACAACAGCAATCCCCAAACGAAAGGAGAACGAACGAACGAGCAAGCAAGCACAAATAATAAAAGCAACAGCATAAAGTATTTCGAATTGAATTACTCCGTGTTATCCTGTCAACCATACGAAAACACTCAAGACCATTCAACATGCCACACGCTTCCTGTGCGCCACCCACCACCCATTCACCCATCCACCCAACCACCCAGGCATTGTGAGGTCCCCCTGGGATCTATGGGGCACCCACTCCACCCACCGTTTAAGGAGTTGGCATCGATTTGCAAAAAGTATATTACCACCCGGAAAAGGACGAGGGTCGGGGGCTCAACTTCACCCCGCCAGCGTCGATGCCGCCAATAAAATGAAGTTATGCTCGGCGGGGGGCTGGGAGTCCGGGGAGTTGAATAAGTAAACATAAAACCACTGAATTTACGCTTATTGCACCCGCAAACATTTTGTTTAACACAACAACAGCTCTGGCTCTCTCTCCCTCTGTGTCTTTCTCTCTCCGTCTCTCCCTGTGGCTATCTCGCTCGGCACAGTGGGTTGTGTGGGTGTCATTTCCGGCCTCAATTTCAAAAGAAGCTCAAATTTCCACACAATTTTCCGGCTTCGCTCTTTGGCACTTTGCTTCGTCTCAACTCGTCTCGTCTCGTCTCGTTTCGTTTCGTCTGCTCTCGGAATCGTTTTTTTTGCACCCCCCGATGTTGAAGTTGGACCCTTAGCCCTACCCCTAACCATCACCTCCCTTTCCCTCCCCCATTCCTCTATTTACCCACCGCCCCCTTTGACTGACAGCCGTTTCCTCGTTGCCACTTGTTCAGTCAGTCACTCAGCAAAGACCCAACCCCCGGAGCTAGCAGCCCGCAACCCCTAACCACAATTCTGCTCTGTTGCCGCCTTTGGTTGTGCTTTTTTGCTTTTGCCACATCTTGTCGTTGTTGTAGTTGTTGGCCAAGTTGCCACCTTTGCCACAAAAATATTTCAAGCACTTGCCTCCCCCCAAACCTCGACACTACCCCTCCTTCGTTTCCGTTTTGCGTAGAATAACAGTTACATTATCCTTTTTATTGCCACACTTTCCAGACACGAATGCGAGGACGAGACTGAAAGAAAAGTGTGTGGCACGGGAGAGGGGGTTGGAGGAAAGGGTGGCAAAAGTGTCGGGGGGCGAAAGGAGGTAGAAAACCAGGCCCAGACACAGACATATTTGGCTTGTGGCAAGCTACGACGTGCCCCCGTCGACCCTTTCCGTCTTTTCCGTTTTTGAGTTTATTGTGCTCGCCTTTCCCCCGAACCCCCTCTCCGCTTTTTTTTACACCCCCTCTAGGAACTTCCAGGAAATTGTGGGCGAAAAATGTGCATTTATTTTTGCTGGAACTTGCTTCCTTGGGCATGACTCGAGTCGCAGTAAATTGTGGTAAACACGAAGCCAAGTGTTTGGAGAGTATTTACCCGGTTATGCCCCACAGTGGTTGCGCCCCTGCACGCACAGTGGGTCGCATCGTCATTTGCATAATGGGCAAACATGATTGCAGGCTGAAGAGATTCGTGTCGAGGAATGGACTTTGTTGTGGTGTGCGTAGTGTGTGTGTGTGAGTGTGTAATTTAAGGGGAATTATGCAAAGCAAAAATTGACTTCTAGCCTTAGATTATGGTGATTTTCGTTAGCCGTGAATATTTAATATGCGGTGGGTGTTAAATTTCACATAATCGGTAAGAGCCAGGAACCGGGAAAATTCATGTTTCTTGATGACTCATTATTATATAGAAAGAAAAATGCAAAATACTAAAGCATTAATCGATAATAGACTTAGGATACTTTTTTCCTTGGGAAATTATTATTCATTGGAATAATAATGCCGACATAAAGTCAGAAGGAAAATAACATTTTTAAATTTAAATTTTTTAACTTTTACGTGTTCCTTAAAAAAAAAAACAAAAAAAAAAGAACATAATTCTCAAAAGACTCCTACAGCTATTGTTGTTATTGCATTGCGCTTAAAATTCCCAAGTACTAATTCAGCGGCAAACCACGCAACGGGTTAATAAAGTTTCTAGCTTGTCTTTGACAGTTAAGAAATTTAAATAATAATTTAAAATAATAATATAAATAATATATATAAAATATAATAATAAAATAATAATAAAACATATTACCGTTCCAATCACCCATTTTTTGGTTTTTGCTTAATAAATAAAATACAAATTAATGTATTAATCCCCCAATGCTAATATTATTTCGAAATATCCATCTAAAATTTTAAAGACATTTCTTTAATAGCTTCCCAAATCGCATCATTCTCATTCAACCGCTAGCTCCAATTGATTCGCATGTTAAACCAGTTTATTATCGTCCATTTTCGACAGGACAATTTCCATTTCGAGCAGCACGCTTTACATCTTTGTTGGTGAGAACCGAGCAGCATCGCAGCAGCCTTACAACTTCATCCCTTTGTAATCATCATCATCTGTTAGCAGCAGCTGATTTATCCCCCACACACACACACACACACACAGAATCACGAGATATGCATATGTTGGTGCTCGTAGCTGTCAGCACATAACCTCAACTCACTTAAGGGGGTTCCCCATTCTCTGTCTCTCCATCTTTCTCTCCCTCTCTCTTTGGGCACATAAAGCGCTGATGTGGCATGAAAAAACATATAAATTCTGCCAATCGATGAAGATAAAATACATTTTGTAATACGTTAGCCCACAACCAACACCCTATCCCTCTCTTATCTGAAGGTGGGAGGTTGGGGTTGGTGGTTGGGCGGACGTCTGAGGTCAACCGTTCGAGTGTGGGCGTCTTTTGGGAGTCAACGAAGTGTGCAACGTCAACTCGCACACACAAAAAGGCATTCCATGTGGGTGTAAGTGAAATTTCAAGTGGCGCTACCAAGGCAAACTTCAGCATTGACTCTTAGTATGCCGCCCCCCACATATGCTTTTGAATACAGTGAAGCCTCTTAGGGTTGAACTTGTGAAAATTTAAGTTATCAAGGATTTAACAAACTCTGAAGATTCCAAGCTGAAATTTTACGTGATCGAAAGATCAAATAAATAATTTTCGAGTTTTTTCAAGCTTAAGCTGTTCATCTTTCGAAACTCGACTGCATATGAATGAGCGTGTGTTGGGAAACCCTTTAAAAGCTTGTTGTTGCCAGACACATAAACGTTTAGCCCATAAACCCTTGATGTATGGAACATAAACACCACACTTGCAAGTGCCACTCATTCGGTGGTTACTGGGGGATCTGAACGGGGTCCGGGACTCGGTACTCGGGACTCCGAGGTATCGTGGGGCTTGTGGCCCTGGTGTCAGTGGTTAGTGGTGGTTGCTTGCCAGCTAACTGCTAACTGAAATCCAATGTGTGTGTCCGGATACGGGTTTGAGTCGTTCCTGGGTGCGGCAACCGCAATGTCAATAAATATGTTACGCCTGACTCGTCCTTTTTCGCTCGCAGGAGGGGCCTTTGTTGGTTAGCAATTTGGTTAAACATATTTATTTGGGGAGTGCTCTGGCTCTGGCCCGGTCGGTCGGTAGTTCCCAGTGTTTTTTTCTTTTGTTCGATTTCGACCGGAACATCGAGTTAGCCGTAACAATTTCTGTATTTTTCCTATTCAATTTGAAGGCTTCGATTTATTTCCGACAATTGTAGACGGCCGGCAGGCAGCTCAGCAAAAATATTTACATTTTTGGTTCTCGCCTGAAAAATGCAGTGCATTTATTTGCACAAACTTTCCATATTCAAATTGCATTTTCTGCTATATAGAATGTGAAAGATTTTTATTAGCCAGCCAGCCGGGCTTATGAGATCTACTTCTCCCTTCTGCTACGACGTTGCCAGGGAAAAAGTTGTTGGCCAAGGATAATCTTATTGTTGCTCCCTTTTTGCAGCTAATTCCTATGCTGAAACTTTTTGGGTTCTCAACTTGCAAGTCTTTATTATTTTTTGTTTTTGCAAAAATTGCAGTCGCAAATTTAATTAAAAAACTTGACAACAACTAGGGACTCGCATACATATACTCAGACTGACTTTGAATTTTATCAACCCCCAAAGTGGTGCAACTCGGGAAAAGGAAGGACGAACGGAAGGAAACTGGGATGGTGGGTGGTGAAGGCTTCAAGACACGAACTACGCGATTTTCATGCTTCCTTTTTAGCTCTTGTTGTTGTTGTTGTTGTTGTCGCCGCCATATTTACTTTGTATTTGTTTACGTTTTTATTGTGTGCTTTAGCGCATGAATTTAAATATTTGCCAGTTGGTCCTTGCCGAGAAAGGAAACAGTAACAGAAGCAGACATCCAACAACATTTGTGTATAGCTTCGCTTCTGTAAGTGCACGCAAGAAAAATTCGTCGATAATTTCAATAATATCAATATATTTATAGCAAATGTAATAAACTGTTCTAGAAGGAAAACGCTTAGGTTAAATCTAAGACGAAAAATATCACAAGATTATTTAGAACTAAGTTGAAAAAAAGTTAAAAAAATCTTGATATTTACAAATTTATAGTATCGATAAAAATCGTATATTACTCTTATATATTTAAAAAAAATGGTTGGTGTAATTTTCTTAATCGCATATTTTTTAACTGTTTAACTGTTTTAGAAATTTTAATGCAAATGCAATTTCCGATTTCTTTCAGTGTGCCATTGTTGCTTCTTTTATTGCACTTTTCACTTGCCCCACCTCCTCGCGCCATCTGTTTGTGTATGTGTGCTAGCGCCAAAGTGATTTACTGTTATAAATATTTGCTTGTGAGCTTTTTAAGTACTTTTTCTCTTCGTTTCCTTTGGCGTACTTTTGTTTTGTTTCGTTTTCTTTTTTTTTCCGTTTTGTCGGTTTGGTTTTGTGTTTCTTGCTCGTGTTCGCTGCTGTTTTGCACTTTTTTTCGCCACGTTTGCTTTGGCATTCATTCCCAGTTTATTCAGTTCTTCGTCAGCGCCTAGTAACTGTTTGCTTTATGAGCTCAGACCAGCTTTCACTGGCCCCCCCGGTGCCCACTTTCGCCCACGGAGGAGCACTTTGTTTGCTTGTTTCTGTTGCATACTTTTCAGCGTAATTTTATTGAATCGTGTTTACCCTTATGTCGAGTCGGGTTCTGTTTGTGTTTTCCCTTACTCATTTTTATTACCCACTCCCCTGCGTCCTCATTTGCTCTCGTGGCTGGTGCCCATTGTGATTTTTGGGGTTTTGCTTTGATGCACGGAAAGAAATTGAGATATTTTTATGATAATAGTGACTTAAAAAATATGCGGCTTAAAATGATATTCGAAATTATTTTACTTGCTTTGAATCTGAAGGCTTTTAAAGAAACTTAAAAGAGAAGGGTCTAAAATTATTTTAGTATTATGTACAATTTTCCCATGCATACTTTTAGACGCCTTTTAAATTGATTTTAAATCTTTGATACGTTAATTTCCGGTAGATTTTATATCTTATTATCTATTATTATTATTCAGATACTTGAAATACGGTTTTTGATTTGATTTTTCGTAGACCAAGGCCCACTGTATCTAGCCTTTAATGGCAATCTCCACTGTGCACTTGCACCGCTGACTCCTCACCGCTCCCCGGGGGAATCATTTTGCATTAACTGAGCAAATAAACCAACTTTGTTATACTTTCGTTCATTTCATTCCGTTTGCCTTGGCCGTAGGTGAAGAATGGCAAGGAGGAAGAGGATGTGGTGGGGTTGGGGTTTGGGTAACTGAGAGGGGGGTTGTTGATATTTCTGCTTCTGCTTCTGCTTTGGTTTCTGTTTCTGTTTCTGGGTTTCTTTAACAGTTGTTGTTGCTTTTGTTCTGCTTGGGTGGTTATTTACCCTGTTTCGCTGTTGTGTTTGCCTGTGTACTCACCATCCACTCCCCCCTTCTTAACCCCCTTTTAGTCCACTTCACCCAGCCTTTCCTCTCTCCTTTTAGCCATCCCCTGTGCCGGCTTTGTGTGTGTGTGTGAAATTGAATGCTCAATTGAGCACTTAATTAGCAAAAACAGTTTTTAATGACGACACGAAAGCTTTTATGCTTTGAATTCTGCGTGCAATGGGGTCCAGTCGGTCTGCACTGTAAGAAATTACTAAGGGAGATTAATTAAATAAATTGAGGTACAATTTGTTTATTGATATCATAGATTTTTAGATGTTTATACATTTTGATATTATGAGAACTGGAGAAAGAAATCTAAATTTGTATTATTAAATGTATGGAAAATGCATATTAAGTCAGGCTATAATTATAAATAGCGGTAACTTATTTATTAGTTTTATATTTCGATATGCATATTATACGATAAATTAGACAAAATCGATATTTATTTTCAAATACTTCATTTAGCTTAAAAAAAAATTAAAATTCTTTCTTAAGGCTTTCCTTATAAAAATAGAAAATTCAAAAGGTAAATATCGATATTAATTTTTGAAAATTTGGATTTGGCGTAAAAAAGTTTAACATAAATATTTTTATTTAAACTCTTATAAATGCTTATAACATTTTAAAGTTCAAATTTTTAAAAATATTAAACGAAAAACGATATTTCCACAGTCTTTTGCAATATGAAATCTTTTTTAAGTTCCGAAATTGGTTGCATTTCAGAACAAATAATAGCGAAAACGATCTTTTTCTTATAGCCAATTTAAATATTTATTGGTAAATTTATTACCAATTTAAAAGACCACTTTTATTATACGTTTTTAAGTGTGTTCCTTTGTGTTCTGTGGTATTTTTTATTCATTTTCATGGTGGTTGCCTTTCTTGTTAATTTTCCCCGTTTTCACTGAAGATTCGGGGTAAAGCCGAGAGTATTTTAAAGCACGTGTCGGCGGCTTCTTTTCTTCTGCTCCCTGGCCCACACCTCACCTCACTTTGTCGCTTACGCACACAAGCGCAGCGCCTGCATGCGTCCGGCATAATTGTCGATGTGATTAATGTGTTTTTAAGTGCATCATTTTGAGCATATTACGAGTTTATAGGGGTTAATTTCGCTCCCCTGAGCACTTTGCATGCCATTCGTGGGGGGGCCCCTTTGGCATTTTAATTGAATTGTTGCCATTGCTTTGCCCGCTCGCACGTTGTTTCCGATTGCTGGCTGCCTCCACGGTTGTTGTTGTTGTTGTTGTTGGCCATTCCTGAATGGTATTTATTACCGCCTCCCTTACTTTTCTTTTGTAGTGCTCTGTGCCGCCTCACGATTTTTTAATTAACGCTCATTTGCTTAAGCGAAAAAGTGTTAAAATCGTTTCAGAGCAAAGCAGATTACGGCAAGGAAAAATATTTTTCTTTTTAAAAGAAAAATATGGTTTCAAGGGGGTGAAGGAAAAAGAGGGTTTAAAAAAGGAAATTTTTGAATTGCTAGATAAGATTTTGCATACAAATTTAAGTCTCATAATAACATTTTAACAGTATCGATTATTATTTTTAAAGCATTTTTCCTTAGTGTATCTTAAGCATATTTTCAAGTTCTGCGGCTATTGTAAGTTATGTATTCCTTGGCGTATTCTTTTCCAGCTTTCTTCTTTTATTTTTGGCAAGTATTCCATACTTTAACGTAAACCATCCCCCAGAGTTCAACTGGGTAAATCCTCTTGGCAGGATTCAATGTTCTTCCCTTGCCCATCGATATCGAAAGACAAACATCAAGTGGCATTGGGATACATCATAAAATACTTCAGTTGGCTGCTGATGATGATAATGATGCGGCTGGTACTCCTGCTCCTGGGCATTCATCCTGGCCATGGGTCCTTCATGCATCAGTGGACAACAACAACATTTGCAAATTCAATTGAATTGATACACGCACCACTTGTTAACCATTTCGGCCTGAACGCACCATCCTCCCCCGGTTACTGGTCCGACCACGTAGCCCGGCATCCTGCCATCCTGCCATCCTGCCAACCAACCATCTATCTATCGATTCGTCCTTCTAGCCATTGGCAACCACCACCTCCCCCAACTCTCTGGGCCCTGTGTGTGGTCGTCTTATTATTGGTTTTACATACACATCCGTTGCTCAAATATCATTAGAAGGATACGCATACGCCGCCCATGAATCCAGGATTGCGAGTCAGTCAACAAACTGGGTCCAGGGGGAATGGGACAGGGCTGACAGGGTAGAATTGGTGGCTTGGCACGCCGGGTTATTTGAACAATGGCTTAAGGGCCTATAAAATCACACAAGGGGTTATAAATCCATTTGCAAAACCAAAATCCAAAAATATCCCAAAGCCAAACAAGGGGCTTACTGCCCTGCCCAGTCCTGCCCTCAAAAAACGCATCCCAAATCCGGCAGTGGCTGAGCCTATTTTCATGGTTTGGTGACATCAACTTGGCTGTATCTTCATGCACACTCGCACACACACTACCCCCAAGAGTGTGTATATGTTATATATGTGTGGGTGTATGCATTTGCCTCAGGTCCAAAAACCAAAAAAGTTTATGTAAAACGAGCACTCAGTTCGTGACTTGGTTGATTGATCGGCAAAGGGGCCAATCGTAGGAAAAGAAGGATTACCAGAGGTTGGAACTTACCATTTGCCCTGAAATGTATGCTTTGATTTTTTGGAATACCCGTCATAGAGGGAACTTGTGAAGAAAAATATCTAATAAGGAGTTACAGGTTGTGTAAGAATCGGGAATATTACCCAGATATCTCATACTATACATAAAAATACATCATTTATTGTATAATTCATTAAAAAATAAGTTAAAGGACCACTTGAATAATATAATTTTAGAGATTGTTTCAATTCTTAGCTTACATTTATTGAGTTAATAATTAACTTCTGAGAAATTAAACGGACTACCTAATCTAGGACCTAAGTCCCTTGTTAATAAATAATGATTATTGAACATATATAAAACTTAATTTGAATATCTTACAGATACAATCGTTCTGCATAAGCTCACTTCTTAAGAATATTCTCCTTTCTCCCTCTTTGCTCTCACAAATAAAAAGAAGATAGTTTTTCTTAGCGAGAGACTTAGATTTATATACAAAAATTTTCTTTTTAGAGAACATTATTTACGGGATAGTTTATAGTTGCCATTTTCCTTCAAGAAAATATACATTTCCATGTCAGCTTATCTCCTTGCCTCCCTGTGATTCTGTCAATCAAAGTTCGCACTTTTATGAAAAATAATCGTTCATTGTCATACAAAATGTTATTTTTCCACCTTTTTTTTCATTCTTTTTTTGTTGCTTGGCTTTAAAAACTTTCCAGGATAAAGCAAGTTGATGGAATGGGGTTGCGCCACCGGGGGGATGCTGCCATGTTTGACACAAAAGTCAGCTATGCCGGTGGAAAGCGGAAAACTCCCTCGACTCCCCCCCTGAAGCGCAGCCCTTTTGACGATTTGGTCGCTTATCCGTCCCTGCACCTGAGCTATTTTTGCACTTTTCACATTTGCACCCAGCACGCCCCGCTTTTTCCGCCCACTTTTCTACCCCTTTTCCTGCTGCGTTGTGATGGAACGCGTAGTTTGGCCATAAAAGTTTTCGCAGCTTCCCAACGGCGGCAGTGGCAGCAGATTTTTATTAGTTTTTCACGTTCTGCATTTTCCGCGCGCGCTTTTCACATGCCGCTGGAATGCCAGAGCCAGCCGAAGCTCGGTTTATTGTTATGGCCACATCGTAAAAATTTATCATGCTCTCGTAGTTGGCAAAACGACAACACCCCGGCCACAGCCGCCGCAGTAACACTGAAAATTCCACAAAGAATACACTAACACAACACCAGCACCAAAAAATACAAATAAAAAACAAAAGCAAAAGGCGATGCCAACAATAACAAGCACACTCCCAGCCACAACAAAAACAACAACAACAGCAACAGAAAACAAAGTTATCGCATTTTTATGACAATTTGACGACGACTTTCATTGCAATTTTTAAGGTGGCAAACCATTTCCTTGGAGCATCAAGCATACCCAAGTAGCGCACAAAAAATGCTTTAAATCTATATATATTTTTGTGCACTGTGCAGGACATATAGTATGGTTCTGTATATAGAACAAATAGTGTGTCTCAACGAGCTGGGATTTGTGCAGGCAAAGGAGACTTTCCCTACTCATGGCCCCTGAAAGTTGTATCCTCACGGCGAAATTAGAATGCACACACAAAAAAGGGGAATTAGTAGAGCTTGCAATTTTCTCAACAGGATATATATGGGGGAAAAGTTTGCTCAACTTGTCCTTAATTTGATTTGAAACTACACATTTCTCGTTTGACAATTATGTTTGCTTCAGAAATTTATGCTTTCGAGCGGAACATATGACTGGAGTCTCAAGAAAATGTCTCTGAATTTTAAGGACCTTTTTATCAGTCGGATCTTATCCATATTAGTTGAGGTTACTACATATATGATATTTTACACAGGTATTTGGTTTCCAAGAATAAATCAAATAAATTGTTTGATAATTTATTTTTGACATTTTTAAACCCAAAATCTTAATCAAAATTTAAAGAGGTTTCCCTACAATATAATCTTGTTAGGATAATATAACCCTTCATTATTATTATTATTTATTTTAAGATTTATTTTCTTATTATTTTTCTAATATCAATATCTTAAGGGGGGATATACATGTAAGCGGTCAAAATATGGTAATTTTTCGTGATTTTTTTTTT